>JAADKR020364609.1:0-15115 GCA_011763505.2 Lythrypnus dalli | reverse complement strand
GATGCCACTGTAGAGCGGTGCTTCGAATCGTGTTTTTGAAGCCTCGAAGCATTTGGTTCAAGTGCTTTGCTGTTTCACGAGGCTTCGGTTTTGCCATCACTATTGTATAGAATGACAAAATTAATAGTTCAAAAGCACAAATTTAATGGTGTGATGTTTCTTGTCTATAATATAAGCAATATAGGTAGCGGCCTCTAGGGGGCACCATGAGACCCCCATTCAAAATAACAGGACCGTGTCGTGTTTAAAATCAATATGGCAAAAAACGACAAAAAGGGGGGGGGCGCCCGTGAGGTGGGTACTGTGGCAACGAGCCTCCAGTTTTCTCAAGCCTGTCAATCAAAGGAAAAAAATAGCCACATCTTTCAAAAATCTCAAAAATGTTAAAAAGACCGAGTGTATGTATTTCACAAACAGAAACTCTGACCTTGATTCTGATATACAGTGTTTTTGCGAAAGTGTGGGCAACTTTGTTAATTTTCACGATTTTCCTTTATAAATCATAGGTTCTTAGGATAAAAAATGCAGTTAAATATATCACATATAAGACTAACACAGTGATATTTGAGAAGTGAAACGAAGTTTATAGGATTTACAGAAAGTGTGCAATAATTGTTTAAACAATATTAGGCAGGGGCATAAATTTGGGCACTGTTATCATTTTACTCATTTAGAACTGATTATTGGGACTCAAAATTGGTCATGAGAAAGGGTATTTAAGGCCAATTGCAGGCTTTTGGTGGTGGCTTCAACTCCGGGGTCTCCGGTGATGACTTCAGCTTCGCAGTGTCCGGTTGTATCTGACCAGCCGGATCACCCTTACAGTCATTGTGCTTTGTTCAACTATTAGGCGAGATGCTGCATGGGAGAGTAATGCAGAAAAAGCCTTTTCTCCATCCACATCACAAACCAAGCCGCTTGAGGTTTGCTAAAACACATTGGGACAAGCCGGCTTCATTTGGAAAAAGGTGCTGTGAACTAATTAAACTAGACTTATTTGGACATAACAAGAAGCGTTATGCATGGAGGAAAAACAACAAAGCATTCCAAGACAAACACCTGATGTCTACAGTACAATTTGGTGGTGGTGCCATCCTGCTGTGGGGCTGTGTGGCCAGGGCAGGGACTGGGAATCTTGTTAAAGTTGAGGCCGCATGGATTCCACTCGATATCAGCAGATTCTGAAGACCAATGTCCGGGAATCGGTGACAAAGTTGAAGTTGCACCAGGGCTGGATCTTTCAACAAGACAACAACCCTAAACACTGCTCAAAATGAACTAAGGCATTCGTGCAGAGGAACAAGTTCAACGTTCTGGAATGGCCATCTGAGTCTTCAGACCTTAATATTATTGAAAACATGTGGTGTGACTTCAAACCATCAAACCTGAATGAACTAGAGATGTTTTGTAATGGTCCAAAATAACTTCAACCAGAATCCAGACTCTCATTAGAAGCTATAAGAAGCATTTAGAGGCTGTTATTTCTGCAAAAGGAGAATCTATTAAATATTGAGTTTATTTTTTTATTGTGGTGCCCACATTTATGCACCTGCCTTATTTTGTTCAAACAATTATTGCACACTTTCTGTAAATCCTATAAACTTCATTTCACTTCTCAAATATGACTGGGTTGGTCCCCTATGTGATATATTTAACAGATTTTTTTTATCCTAAGAACCAATGATTTATAAAGGAAAATCATGAAAATTAACAAAGTTGCCCACAACATTCGCACCCCACTGTATTTATTGCAAGAGGAAAGATCAGTCGTCACTGAGTATAAATACCTGGGAACCATTTTACATCCACAATTCAAGTTCAAAAAGCATGTCAAGAAAGTCAACCAAACTGAACCAAATTTTACATATATCAGACAAAGCCTGAATACAGAGGCTGCCAAATTATTTTTAATACCGTGATAATGCCACATCTCTCCATCTATCATACTGTCTCACCAGCTGGACACAGGGCTGTAAGACCTCTCTAAAACCAGTTCAATCTGTTTACAAGCAGGCGCTGAAAGTCTTAGACATGAACCCCTTTCGTTATCACCATTGCAGTATATTGCATAAATATAAACGGCTGAACTGGGAACACTTTGTCAATTTTCGAGATGCTAGTCTTGTTTTTAAAATCCTACATGGTTTGGCTTCACCACCACTTTCTAATTTTGTAAACTTGAGCAGGAGACAAACCTGATCTGCCACTTCAAATAGTCTCGTAGTTCCCCTCAGAAAAAGTTTTTTCAGCCAGTTGGCCTTCTCAGTCAGAGCAGTTCAGCTTTGGAACTCTATTCCTTCTCATATACGCAACGTCGATACATTCAGAAATTTCAAACATTTGCTAAAATCCTGATTCCATTTTTAATTGACAGTGAAATGAGCGAATCAGCGATCTTTTGGTGTAAACATCAGCGCTTCCCGAGTTGAACAGGAGACTTTTCTCAACATCTTAGCATCATTTTCTTTGTGGAAAACGATTAGCAGCAAATCAAGCTGTTATTTCTGGTTATTTTTGTGTAGCTGCTTGTGTTTAGAGACTGACTTCTATCACTCTTTCTGACTTTTATGGCAGTTTCTGTCCCTACGGGGCAGCGGGTGCTGAGCCTTTCTCTACCGTCACAAAGCACTCACAGGCGGCACACAACACGAGCCTTGCGCCAATCCCAACTTGTGAGCTAGCTAGGTAGCAAGCTGCACATAATGGCAGACACTTTGAATGTTGTGGACCAGATTTTGGTCTTTCCTAGCCGAAATGTTAGCAATAACCTGGCCATGTAAACACCCACAAAACCCAAATATGCTCTTATTAAAACATTTTAAAAAATTAAAAATATATATGTAATAATAGCAAATTTATATTGCTATCACTGTGAGGGTATGTATGTAGGTTATGCATGTGACATGTTTGAAAAAGTTGGACTTCACAAGAGAATCTGAGGGTTTTGCAGGCCGTGATGCAGGCTAATCACATGCTAAAGCTAGCAGAATCTAAACCAATGCTAACCCTGTGCCTTTATTTCAAAATAGCACGAAAAGCAAATACTGTTTAACATCCATTTTTGGGCTGATTAGAAGGCCCTCTGAGGTCCAATTGACCTAAACAAAAACATAATTATTTAATTGTTTTTATATATATAGTAAATTTTACTTGTTTTTCAGCCGCTGACATTTTTTTTAACTCCTGTTTAGGTGTAAAATTATGAAAATATATTTTTGTTTTTTTATGACAAGGACAGAGGTTAATGGTCACAAAACAATTAAAAAAACTTTTACTAAGTTTGACTAACTTAAAAAAAATAATAAGAAGAGGCATCCATACTCTGTATTGACTTTTACAAATAAATCTATAAAAGAGCTCATAAATTTAAAACTGCCTCAAAATCAAGGTAATTTTGTTTTTGATTGTTTTATGCTCAAAAGGCCATATTATATTATATTATTATATGAAAAGGCAAATGTTGCAAAAGGATAATTGTTCACACATTCAATTATTTTTGTATGATTCAAATATTGCACACTTCTGGAGTAGGCCACCTGGTTTAATTTGTGCAACAGTGCCCTCTAATGTCTGCAGCCTGCATTTACCACAGGCCAAGACAACACACAAGCATTCTCCCCAGAAACACATGCTAAATTGATTAGTATTTTACTGAACATCACTGCAGCAGTGCTATTAAAGTCCAAAGTAAAGAACTGTTTTAGTTATAAAAGTTTTTACAATCCCTGTCCTTCTTTGTCCCTGTTACGCCATGTTCTCTCTTCCAATATGCAGAGCGATCTTTCTAAAGTATATTCAATGAAATAAGTCCTTGGCTCAGACTCTTGAATGTTCTCTCAGTTTGTATCGTGTCAGACCTGGGGAATAACAGGCTTCAATTTGGTGCCAGTTCCTTTCATTCCTGTGCCCAGCTGCATTTGTGCCACCAGAAAACTCCAAACTAGCTCTAATGGCGCACAATTCATCAAAATGACTTGTATTATATACATAGGATATGCCCTCCGATCCTCATTTCCTCAAACAGTTTAGAACAACGTCTAAAATGGAATTTTAGAACAACGTCTTAAGTGGAATTTTAGAACAAAGTCTAAAGTGGAATTTTAAGGTGAGACACTGCTAACGAATGAGGAAAAATGTAAATTTAGAGTCATTTTGAACGTTTTTTGTCATTTAATGTTTTCAAATAAAATCCTAGCCTGGGCACGCCCATCCCGCTCCTCCTGCTGCATTTGATTTCTCTCTGAGTCGTGGTCTGGAGAGGAAGCTAGCATGCTAAAGGCTAGCATCCAAATTGCAACCAATCACAGATTGGCAACCAATCACAGAGCAGGGAGGGACAAGCCGATAACTTGTACTCTCTGAGCTTGTAGTTTTTTTATGCTTCCATATCTAAGATGGCAGCAGACATGAAGCTCTCTTTCAATGTAGCTTTAGACTGTGTTTTAAAAAATATATTATAATAAGGCCGTGTTCTTCCTTGTCTAATTTCCGCCGCGCCGCAAACGTCATCAGGTAAGGCGGATGCGGGTGGCTAATTAGGAATTAGGAAACTTCCAACTGAGAAAAATGCATTGGAGCCACTCAAACTGGGAATTACGGAGCGTAAAAGTCCACATAACATCGTATTAGCTCCTGTTATAGCATTAGCATCGTATTAGCTCCTGTTTTAGCATTAGCCGTTGTATTTACATACGAGTTTATTCATCCAAAAGGCTCTGAGGTCAGGTCTCGTTACTTTCAAGTGGGAAACACAGTTGCCTGGAACGCATCGTAACAGCAGCGTACAGACGCTTATGACAGACACTTGTATCGGCCAATAAACGGCTCTGGGCGGTCGTTAACCACGCCTCATTTTAGCCTCTTCCCAAGACTAAATCTCACTTGTGATTTAGTCAGGTGTTAACCAGGCTTTGGCGACAAAATCTACATACTGGATAGTCAGGATTACGTTTACAATTTTGTATTGTTGACATTCTAGTTACAATATGTTTTCAGATTGATCTTTTGATGTCTTGTTTAATTTTTGAATAAACTCGTTATTAGAGAAAAAAAATATCAGTAAAATTTAATTGTCTCCTTCCTTCCATCCATCCATCCATTTTTTCAACTGAGGCAGGCGGCAATAAACTTTGTATTGAAAAATGGTGCTGAAAAGGTATTTTTAAGCAGGTTATTATGCATGAAGGTTGCCCCAAAAATAATAATATAGTCTTAATGGAGTAAATTAAAATAATTGTTTTATGGCTCTAAATGACAACTTATGTATCAGACTTTTATAGAAACTTATTCATATGGTGCCTTTCACAGGCATGGTCACAATGCACATGTCATGGGACAATCTGCACCAACAGACCCCCCAACCACCACATGCATTCACTCAGAAGCATTGCTGGTCTATTGTACATGTTTTTAGTGGTAGGAGAAACCAGAACACCCGAAGGGAACCTACACAGACACTGGACACACAGACATGCAAACTCCACAGAAAGGCTTCTAACCACTGCACTGCCATGTACCATGGACACTGTAAATGGTAATTTTGTCCTTTGTTCATGTTTATATCTAATTGTCAGTCAAATTGGCAACAGTTTTTCCAAACTCATATTTTTAATTAAAAATCTCCCAATTTCACCACATTGCTAAAATCAAAGCAACAATTTCAATGAAATCTGAAATGTCAGTTGATTTAACTTTTCTGTCACAAGTTGGTAATTGTAGGGGTGGCCTTTGAGATACTGCATCTTTACATTTGTGTGGTTACAGCGAAGTGCACTGTGGGTAAAAAAAAAAATCGCATCCATAAACCACACCGAGACATTGTCGTGAACATGCCCTTCACCTATTTTCATCTTTTTGGTGATTTTTCACAATTTACTAATTATTTTCTTTTTCTTATAACAATGTATGGTATAATGGATTGGTATACGCTTTGTTAAAACTGGGTTAGAAATTTGTGTTATGACAAATTTTATGGTCAACCATATTTAAATCAAAAGTTGGAAATGTTCCTTTTATAGAAAACAGAATTAAAAATTACCAGTGTGTTTATGCTAAATGTTTCACTCTAAACTTAAATTGTTGTGGAAAAACTTCCCTATTCCCTATCTTGAAGTGCATTATCTTTTTACTTCATGAATGAAAGCCATTCCATGTTAATGTAGTAAGTAATACATGCACATTTTCAATGTTGACTTTATGCACAGTCATCACCTTTTTAGAAAATGTGTAGTTTTGACCAAGAGAAATACCAATCACGTGATCTTGGGGGTATGTACATTTTCTGAGGCTTTCACACGTTATGTTCTGTCAAAGATGCTTTGCAGCCACAGGATTCTCACAGCTCCAGGCTTCACCTGAGCACCCCACATCCACCCACTGTACAGGACTGTCTCAAAAAATTTGAATATTGTGATAAATTGCACCGCATTGATGCAACAATCGGTGCTAAAGGATTCCCAACCAAGAAATGAGTGCATTCACGGACATTTTCAAATGTTTGATTTTATTTTTACTGTTGTAAATATTTTTTATTTACTTGGTGTGAGGAAATATTCTAATTTTTTGAGATAGGATATTTGAGTTTTCTTAAGCTGTATGCCATAATCAGCTATATTAAAATAATTAAAGGCTTGCAATGTATGACATTATTGTTTTCTTAATTGCATTACAGAAAATAAAGAACTTTATCACAATATTCTAAGACAGTCCTGTAGACTCGTCTATTCGCTCACGGCCCTCCCAACACTAACACCATCGCTAGATGAACCGCAAAAGACATCACACACGTTGAGATGAAAGGCTGTTACTGCTGCTCAGATGAAGTCAAGTATTTGTAGCTGCAGTTAGTCTGCACAACAAAGTTACTAACAATGGCTAACAATGGCTGCGTGAAACAAGTGACAGCATACAAGCTAACGTAAATCTAACTGTTAGCTATAATTTACCGTGTGGAAGAGGCTCAAATAAAACGTGTCCGGGACAGCGGGCACACTCTGCCCTGTGCTCAGTGAGAGAGAGAGGTGTTATTCCAGGGGCTCAAAGGGCACTCATAGGTATTCACAGATGCGACACTGTTTCTGATGACCAGAGATGTAGCCATAAGTCCACACAAACTGAAGAATACAGTATAAGTTAAGTATATCACAGCTGTCAAAAAAACTTTTTGTAGTCTAGCCTATTTTTGTTTTTGTTTTGTTTGCGCTGGCTTATTCTGGAAAATATACATTCAGAAAACTGTTATATATTATGACACTAACATTTTTGTTTTTGTTTGGCAGTGTCTAAAAGCTCTTGCTGTACAGCACAGCAAAAGGTAAGGCACATTTTTTTCAAACACATGGTCCTGTTCTGACTTAAATAATGGGGTGTAAAGTGTGACATCACACATGAGCTACCAATCTACTTATGTTGAAAGTTGTATAAACATATACAGGGTTTTGATGTGCATTAAAAAGCATTAAAGATCATTAAATTAATTTTGCCTAAAATGTCATTAACTTGGATTTCTGTGAGAATGTAATTGCTTCAACTTTTGTTGGACCATACACTGCAATAAAAAAAGAAAAATCGTAATTCAAAACATATGTACTGTAACTGTCACTGTTGATGAAATTGTGCCAATTTTCTGCCATTTTTTTAACCTGGATAGACTCAGAGACAGAAAATAGATTGAAAACTTTATTTGATTTTAAGTTTTTGTCACTCAGGCCCCGGCGGAAGACATTGATGCTGAGCACCTATATTATGAATGAGCTGTTGAAAAGAGCTCTAAGTGTGTCTTCTTCCCCCGGGACCCGGACACTGGTGGTGGAGAAGGAGCGTGAAGATAGCCAAGTATCCTGCAGGTATGTGGCGCTGGGGTGGGGGTGGGTTGCAGCACGATTGCTGAGTGAATGATTTGTGATGAGGAAAGGTTTAAATATTAAACCTTTCCGTTGATTGGCTTGAATGAATGAGATTCCGAGAGCTGATAGCCTTAGGCTAAGGCGTGGCTATGATGGGAAAATTGGACATTTGTTTCAGCTGGATGACAGACTCTGATAGTCCGAGGCTGAGGTGGAGGTGTGGTTTATGAGATGATTTGATGAGTTTGAGCCACTGATTGGCTTGGATGTTGACAGGGTAGAAACCAGGTGAGATGAGGCGTTGCCCAGCTTGCAAGGTAGTCTTCCAAATTGAATTTACGTATAAGCTTCATTTGTCACTTTTACACAAAGTTTTCCTTATTGTTGAATCTCATTTGCTTTTAAAGATCTAAATTTCCCCATTTCTGTTTGATGATTGTTTGCAAATCTTAAGAAATTAAAAATCTTGTATTTGAGCATTTAAATGGAAGTAAAAAGCATTCATTTTAACTGCTTTACACCTATTTGTGATAATAAATGGAACTATTTCTCGTGTCAAAATGATTATTTATACATTTAAAATAAGCCTTCAATGTGTATAGGGACAAAGATAACTCATTTCAGAAAAGCCTTGGCAAAGAATACTTAAAGTAAATGCTATAATCTGTGCAATCAAATGTTTACAGCTTTTTATGGACTTGTAGTATAGACATTTGTTCAATACAGTTTGAACTTGAACTGTCTTCCTCATTTGCCTTAATCTTCACCACTTAAAGGTGCATCATGCAACTTGTTATGCAGATTTTTTTTTTTAATATTACTGCATATTTCGGCTTGTTGTTGTTATGTGCCTTTACTTTCCATCAGAGTGGCCTCCGTGATCTTGGATCAACTGTTTTCTTGTGTTTCTTATATACAATATTTATGTTTTTTGGAGATGGGAGGTTTAAAAAAAATAAAAATCTAAATTGATAATATAAGAATTGGCTAAATAAAATGATCTAATATCTGAGCATACTACCGGAAAGTGCTTTGTCACATTGTCCAGCTGTCACGTGGGGACATATTATTAATTAAAGCGGGGGACAAACAGTTTGCAACTGGTGAATCGGGACCCAAAAGTTGTTTGTAGAACCATTTTCAATGGATCGTGAGGTTCTGCTAGATTTTTTTTTTTTTTCAATGTTTATCAAAAAGTAAGAAAACACAAATTGAGTCTGTAAATAAATAGTGCAATGAGGTGTTTGATCATTATTCCAGGTTTATGACCTTATTCAATGCTTAATTTTAAAAAAGCTAGGTCGAAATACTATATTTTACATATTTTTTCATTATTACAGTGTTTTAAGATTTTGAATAACTTGCTTTTGCTTAATTGTGGTTTGTCATCATGAGGTGATAGTGGGCTCTGATGCCACAGCAGTTGAGAACCATTCCCTTACAGGATTTTAAATGTTTTAGGAATTTAAAAAGTGATGCAAAGTGCACAAATCCCACACATCATTGCCACATGTACTAATCTCTCACTTATCAATCAATCAATCAATCAAGTTTGTTTTGTGTAGCCCAATATCACAACACACGATGCCTCAAGGGGCTGGTCAGGTACAACCTGATACTGCGGAGCTGAAGTCCATCACTGAAGACCCCAGAGCTGAAGTCCATCACTGAAGACCACAGAACTGAAGAAAAAAAACAGAGCTCACTGATATAAAGTCTCAAACTACACAAATCTTATAAAGATGAGACATGATGCGAGAACACATACTTCATGGTTTCTGAAAAGATTTGTGTGCTCAGGCTGAGGCAAATTGGGCTCAATATTGGGTTCTGAATCTTCTAGTTTGGCCTAATTCTAAGATAAGTCTTTGCTAAAAAATAAATAAATAATGGAGTTGGCAAAGTTTACTACTGAATAAGGCTGCGACACAACTGCAAAACAGTATGCCATTGGTAAAAAAAATAATAATAATTTTGAGGACTCCATCAAAAAGAAATGAACCATTCTTCTTCTTGGCTTCCCTGTACTTCAGAGAAAATTGTGCTTCCTTTGCAATTACTCAATTACTTTTGCATTGTCCTTCACAACTTCTCCACCATGTGGATAAAGTAGCTGGCAGCAGATTAACTTTCACTTTCACTATGAACAAAGTATTTAATTATTTTCTAAGTAAAAGTTCAGAAACGAGAGGGGGGAAAAAATTAAATTGGCTATTCAGTGTCAAACATTAATCTGGGATTAAATCAGTACTGCATTGGGCTTTTAGTGGTACTAAACTAAAATCAGATCTAAACCTGAAATTATGTATTGAAGACAGATTTAAAAATCTGATTTTCTAATGTAGTCTGTAGATAAACATGCATTACTTAATGTGTCAATGTCCAATTGTCTTGGTACATGATGTGGCTATTCTAGTTCTGATGAAGTGTAGGGACCAGTACTATCTGTTCCTGTTAATTTCCTATTAGAATTATCTCAAACCTGTTCAAAAAAGCATATTATCCAAAGATTTCATGGTGAAAAGTAAGTTTCTTAAGATTAGGACTCTTTCAGATGTATGCTGTGGCTCCCAGTGGTTTAGAAAAAAATGTTTTTTTCTGCTTTTAGTTTTTTAATCATATGTTCAATTCCAAGAGTATTGTGATATTGTTACATTTAAATAAAGACAGCTTATTTCATTTATTTTTGTCAACCAAAATATGCATCTCAAGCCTGCAACGAGCTTTGTCTCTGTGGGGATATCAGAGCCTGAAAAACAGTGGGCTGACCCCTAGTCTGTCCCCATCCCCTGCTCCAACTCAGACGCGCACCTCACTCCCCTCGCTCTGCTTTGGAGGAGGACTTTAAATCTAGATTTAGTAAGGGTCATATACAGTGTAGTGCGAATGTTGTGGGCAATTTTGTTAATTTTCATGATTTTCCTTTATAAATCATTGGTTCTTAGTATTTAAAAAAACAGTTAAATATATCACATTGGAGACAAACACGGTGATATTTGAGAAGTGAAACAAAGTTTATAGGATTTACAGAAAGTGTGCAATAATTGTTTGAACAAAATTAGGCAGGTGCATAAATTTGTCATTTTACTGATTTCAAAACCTTTAGAACTAATTATTGGAACTCAAAATTGGTTTGGTGAGCTCAGTGACCCTTGATCTCTATACACAGGGGAACCCAATCATGAGAAAGGGTATTTAAGGTCAATTTCAGGCTTTTATCTCCTCTTTGCATCTTCTCTGAAGAGTAGCGACATGGGAGTCTCAAAAGAACTGTCAAATGACCTGAAAACAAAGATTGTTCACTATCATGGATGAGGGGAAGGATACCGAAACCTGTCTCAGAGATTTCAGTTGTCTGTTTCGACAGTTAGGAGCATACTGAGGAAATGGAAGACCACAGGCACAGTTCAAGTTAAGGCTTGAAATGCCAGACCAAGGAAAATCTGGGATATACAGAAGCGAAGAATGATAAGAACAGTCAAAGTCAACGCACAGACCAGCACCAAAGACCGACAAAATGATCTTGCTGCAGATGGAGTCATTGTGCACCATTCATCTATTCACCAAATTTTGTACAAGGAGCTGCTGCATGGGAGAGAAATGCAGAAGAAGCCTTTTTTCACCACGGGCCACAAACAGAATCGCTTTAGGTTTGCAAGCCAGCTTCATTTTGGAATAAGGTGCTGTGGACTAATTAACTAACTAAAACTGACTTATTTAGACAAAACAAGAAGCGTTATGCAAGGAGGAAAAAGTATTCCAAGAAAAACACTTGCTGCCTACAGTAACATTTGGTGGTGGTTCCATCCTGCCGTGGGGCTGTGTGGCCAGTGCAGCTGCTGGGAATCTTGTTAAAGTTGAAGATGCATGGATTCCACTCAAATCAGCAGATTCTGGCTGCCCAAGAGGTTCTAGAGGTTAAAAATAATTTGCGCTCTCTGTGGATTTTTTTTGCAGACTCCAGGTTAATTTGGCTCTCTAAGTCATAAAGGTTGTCGACCCCTGCTTTAGATGATCCTTTACTGCGTGTTAAGGGCTTGTTGTAGGACATAAACATTTCATTGGAGGAGATTTCTGCATTTAGAAAGATTGGCAAGATTGTCTTAAACCTAGATTCTCAAATTATTTCGATTAATTATAAAATTTATAATAATGGTACAAATTTTAACAAATACTCTTGTCTACAGTTTCAAATGTATTTATTTTTATTTAATCATTTATGTTTATTTATTCATTTATGTCAAGACGAACTCTCTGATCTTTCTAAACACAGATGTCTCCTCCGTTGAAGTATTTACACCCTACATCATGTTTTTAACACGCATTAAGTGATAGTCTACAGGAACTCATTGTCCACCATGGATTCTTTAGGAAATATGATTATTTGAACAGAGCTTAGCTAATCTCCATAGGAAATGAATTTGATGATGAAGTTAACCTCAAGTTAGCGAACGCATAGCCACATCATTCAACAAGACAACTTTTGAAAAGAAATTATTGAGTACTTGCAGATTTTTGAATATGTTGCTTCAAATTAATCAAAAAGTATACTCTTTTTTTATTTTTTTGGTGCTTTGCAATTGGGATCTGTTAAAGGAAGCAGTTGTTCTGACCAATCTGAAGGACATTCCAATAGGTGTTGCTATGCTTCTGGATCTAATGTACTGCCTAAAAATAGACTATTCGAAGTATTCATAAACATTGGTTGTGGGTAGTGCGCTGTCGTGCATGGTGTAAGGAACAAATCACTGCGGAAGATATGTAAAATCCTCTTCTCTCCTCTTTTGGGGTGGTACCCACAAGCTAATTTCATTAATATTCATGTCAGTGCTTTGTGATAAAAGTTTAGCATATTGATACTGGTTTGCAATACAATACTTTTAGATTAGATTAGTTTATTTGATCGAGTACAGGTCAATTTCGTAAAACACAGGATTAGACATGGTTAAACCTGCTGACAATTTTTGCATATCACAATGTATCACAAAAGGAAGTCATGACCCAGCTTCAATTCATACTTATATACTAATACATATACATCCTCGTGCTACATTTCATTTCTCTCTGAGAAGTGGTCTGGAGAGGAGGACGATGAGCTAAAGGCTAACGAACCTGTTGTAGGGCCCCAATCACAGAGCAGGAAGGGCCAAGTCGATGACTTGTACTCTCTGAGCTTGTAGTTTTTAATGCTTCTGTATCTAAGATGGCAACAGACATGAAGCTCTCTTTCGATGTAGCTTTAGACCGTGTTTTAATAATAAATATAATAATAAGCCGTCTTCCTCGTCTACTTTCCGTTGCGCTGCAAACGTCATCAGGTAAGGCGGATGCGGGTGGCTAATGGTGCGTTCCAGGCAACTCGGAACTAGGAAACTTCCAACTGAGAAAATGCATTAGAGCCACTCAAACTGGGAATTATGGAGAGAAAAAGTCTACATAACATCGTATTAGCTTCTGTTATAGCACTCGTCGTTGTGTTTACATTTGTGTTTATTCAGCCAAAAGGCTCTGAGGTCGGATCTCATCATTTTCAAGTGGGAAACATCACAGTTCCCAGTCGCCTGGAACGCACCGTAAGAGACTGTATGTCGTTGCTTTTGCCTCTTCCCCAGACTCAATCTCACTTGTGATTCCGTCAGGTGTTAACCAGGCTAGTGTCTATTGGGATGCTCAACCCTTTTTGAGACAAAGGACAGAAAATAAACATTCTACAGTTTAATTTGATTAATTTATTATGTACCTGAATCATGCATTTTATTTATTTGAGAGCATAATCTTATGTCAATTGACTTAGGGTTAAATTAAATTAATAACAATAACATCAAATAATGTGAAATGTCTCAATCAGAAAATATAACTAAAGACAAAACACATTTCAGATTTGAAAAAGTTGACTCAATTAATTAAAATCAAGATGTATAAGGCAAAACAAATATTCAAGCTAAAACAGTTTGGAGTAGTAGTTTATTCGATAAAAGTAAATTGGGTTGATTGCAGCTGTTGAGTTGGGGTACATAAGATTTCCAATTTAACACAATTGCTCAATGCATTTGTCTTAATCTATTAATATAAATGTATTCAAAGGAGAGGAAAGGTTAAGCTGATTGCAATTCTTATTTTTATTAGAATTACTTCTGTGAGCGTAGTAAATGAAGAACTTCAAATTGGCTATACTGTATGCACTTGTAACATAAAATTTCTTGGCAGCCCTTGGATTTTTTTTTTTATTATTTGAAACCATAGACTACGTTGTAGTAGAAGTATCAATGAACATATTGTCCAGGAAGTGCTATTAAAGTACTGGTATCAGTCTTACTTATGAGTTAATCAAGAGGATTTAGAAGTTTGAGATGGTGGCATCAAAATTAGTGAAACTAGGGCCGTTTCTTGTGTCAGGTGTATTTCCCACAATCCTTTGTGGGTCACCGCGAGCCTCCTTCTACAAGCGGCCCCTCCCCCTCGGCGTGCACCGAGAGGGCAGCAGAGCTCCAGCCAGTGAATAATAAATACAAAGCAGGCATTCCTAAACTTCTCACTTCAAAAACTGTTATTTGTCTGTAACTCTTGGGACAACATCTGCTCTTTAAGTGAACAGCACATTTTTCTATTTGAAACTATTATTTTTGTTTATGTCAATGTTATTTTTCTTCAAGGATTTGGTGTTGACTAATTTCTGGCCTGATTTACTAAGCTTTCTATCCCCCCCAAAGTCTGTCTTTCGACAGATATAGTAATTATTGATTTACGTTGCACATGGCATATTAACATTTCCCTCTCAAAATTTAAATATATGTACTTTTGAAAACAAAAATATTTTTTGCATAATGCACAGTTGCAAAAAAAAAGTATGTGAACTCTTTGTGATTTCTTGGATTTTTGTATAAATTGGGCATAAAAAGTGTTCTGATCTTCATCTTAGTCACAACAATAGACAAACACATTCTGCTAAAACAAATACTGCACAAAAAAATTATGTTTTCATTGTTTTATTGAACACAACATGTAATCATTCAGTGGTGGAAAACAATGTGAAGTTTGGAAAAGAGCACCTGGATGTTCCACAGCACTGCTGACAAAATATTCTGTGGACAGAAGTAACCAAAATTGAGTTGTTTGGAAGAAACACACAATGCTATCTGTGGAGAAAAAAGGCACAGCACACCAACATCAAAACCTCATCCCAAATGTTAAATGTGGTGGAGGGGGTGTCATGGTTTGGGGCTGCTTTGCTGCCTCAGGGCCTGGACGGATTGCTGTCATCAACAAAAAAA
>JAADKR020364102.1:3134-15140 GCA_011763505.2 Lythrypnus dalli | reverse complement strand
TCAAGTGTGTCCATACATGATTTAGGTGATCTTTAGGAACCTTTTTGGCATCGACATACACTTAGCCCAGGATGTTTTTTGGTGTGGCTTGAAATAGACACATGACACTCTAATTCCAAAGAAGTTAATAACATCTTTGCCATACTCATGCCATTCAATAGATTGTTTTTGTGATGAAAGTGCCGCACCATAATTGAGACTCGTTAGCGCCACATTCCTCAGAGGAACAAGATGCATCTTGTAAATGAACCGGATGACCTCATAATAACATAATGAGGTAACAGGGTGTGTTTTATTCATTTATTCATTGTCTGTAAAACTTTATACCTTTATAGTAAGGTAGAAATCATCAACTTAGAAAGAATATGTTAATGTGATTTTTATTTGATTGCATGTATAGATTTAAGGGGAAACACTGCAGATGACTTGGATTTGATTTACATGACTTGACATTTTACACAACACATTGGGTATTTCTTTCGTCAATCAATCAAGTTAGTTTTGTATAGCCCGATATCACAACTCTCGTTGCCTCAAGGGGCTAAAAGGGTGACCGCGGAGCTGAATTCCTTGTAAAGCGCTTTGAGTGCCTAAAGCAGGTAGAAAGGCGCTATATAAAATGTGACCATTTATGTTCTAGTTTTGACTGTCAATTCCAGCAACCAATATACAAATGTCCAATGATATCTTTATTCCCCTATATGCAGTAATGCTAGTCGTGGTGCTCCAATAATAGAATCAAGAATATGTTTCTCTCATTGCACATATGAATTTAGTGAAAGACAAACAAAACATAACAAACGTATCATAAAAAAACCTCCTAATCCTCCACAGCAACTTTTCCCACTGCCCCAATTAGCCACGCAGCGTAACTCGACCTCACATCATCGAATGATGCGTCAGTAGTGCGCAACACCCTTTGGGAATTTTTTCTGTCAGATTTCTAGCTCAGACATAGAGACTCAGACTGGCCCCAAAGAGCCCCAGGGAAAACTGCATTCAGAATCAGCTGCTGCACTTAACCCTGACACAAGAGGGTACAGGAAGTCTGCAAAGAAAAAAAAACATTTGTTTTTCTCCTTAGTCTGGGTAAGATAATTGTCTTCAAGGAACTAGTGTGGATTAACTGGTTGGAGACACAGCAGAAGCAATGCTAGGATCTCATTACATGATTCACACAAAATACCATACACAATATCTGTTACAAACTACTTCTGTACTACCATCATTTTTTGACAACCATGTGGTAAAAAGTGACACTGGGGCGACAGTAGCTCAGATGGTTGAGCAGGTTTGGCGGTTCGAATCAGATGCAGACTGTCGTTGTGTCCTTGGGCAAGACACCTAACTTGCCTAGGTGTGAATTGGTAGAGAGAGTGAATGGTTGGTGATGGTCGGAGGCACCGATGGTGCAGATTGGCAGCCTCGCTTCCGTCAGTCTACCCTAGGGCAGCTGTGGCTATAATAGCAGTTACCACCACCAAATATGGAGTGAATGAATAATGACTACAGTGTAGCGCTTTGAAAAACTTGAGAAACAGGTTTGTAAAGCACTTTGCAAGCCCTCATTATTAATATTATTATTATTATTATCATTATTATTAAAAACCCATTGGCATATTAACTGCTGTCGCTAATGTATAGTATGCATAATGTTAACAAATCTTAAACTCCAACATGCAGCAATATCTCCAGCAAAAAGGGCCTCATGCATTTTGGACAGAGCTTAAAGTTTAACTTTTTGGCCGGCATGAGCTAAGGTCAAGTTGGAAAAGAAAGGGCACAGAATATCATGAAAAGCACATGTGTCCAACTGTTAAAGCTGCACTACCTAAGTAGCATTTTTTAGGTAGAGGGCAGGATTTGAAATTTAAATCCCACCCCCTCCCTCACGCTTCACTTGCTCAGTCCCCTCCTCCTGCTCCTCCGGTCGAAACCAAAATTGAGTTGTTAGGAAGAAACACACAACGCTATGTGTGGAGAAAAAAGGCACAGCACACCAACATCAAAACCTCATCCCAAATGTTAAATATGGTGGAGGGGGTGTCATGGTTTGGGGCTGCTTTGCTGCCTCAAGGCCTGGAAATGGATTCCCATTTGTATCTAGACATTTTGTAGGAAACTTAAGACCATCTGTTTGCCAAATGAAGCTCAACAGAGGATGCGTGATGCAACAGGACAACGACCCACAGCATAAAAGCCAATCAACAACAGAATGGCTTAAACAATAGAAAATACGCCTTCTGGAGTGGCCCAGTCAACGTCCTGACCTTAACCCGATTGAGATGGTGTGGCATGATCTCAAGAGAGAAATTCACACCAGACATCCCAAGAATATTGCTGAACTGAAACAGTTTTGTCAACAGGAAGGGTCCAAAATTCCTGGTGCAGGTCTGATCTGCAACTACAAGAAACGTTTGGTTGAGGTTATTGCTGCCAAAGGAGGGTCAACCAGTTATTAAATTCAAAGGTTCACATACTTGTTCCACCCTGCACTTTAAATCGATCCAGTTTGTTCAAACGTTTGCATCCCACTATGTGTGTATACAAAGCAAACTGGCTCAATTCGTGAAAATTAAAAAATGGAATAACTGAAAGCTTTTGAGTAATTTATGCTAATAAATCAATAGCACCATGATGAATTAAGTTTGAATGCAGAACGGCTTGGAATGGATCCAGTGGTGGATTATGGGCTTTGGAAATATGAAGGAAACTTCCGGACTGTATTTTATTGCTCAACAAAATCCAGGAATTGCAGATCAGAGTACTTTCTCTTGTATTGGAAGGAGAAACAATCAACCATCAACCCAACCCTATGTAAATGACGCAAAGTTGATTTTACACGTCTGCTTTAAAATGCGTGTCAACTGATATTGTATCACTCTGAATATATATCCCATGCCTTTAGCAGCACTGTGACCCTATAGTAGAATCCCTTTGTAAATCCCAGGCCTATCTCTGCTCCCCATTACATGCTTCAGTGTGTGGCAGAGCATAGCGGCTCAGAGCGGGGATAAACAGTGATAAAAGATTCAGCACACGCCACACAGCACCCACTTCTCTAGTAATCACTATCAGCAGGAAAAAATGCAGAGGCCTATCAATGATGCACAGTGGGATGGACGCCCACTGTCTACAGGACACGAGCAACTATGAGAAAAGAAAGCGGCAGAAGCTTTCATGGAGCCTGCTTTGTTAAAAATTACCGACCGAGTTTCTATGCATGTGCGACTCTGCCATATGTAGGTAAAAGTTCTCTTGATTTTTGTTTTCCTTTGTGGTAATTTGACAAAGTCCAAGGTCCCCAAGTGATTCTCCTCTGATGAAGGCATCATTACCACCAGAGCATCACTCTGACCTGAAGCTGTTTTTATACCCATATAAAAGGTATAAATGAAAAAACAAAGTGCAATATTCCAGACTTGACATCAGTGAATAATCCTGTTGTCATGGTAAAGTTAGAAATAATAAGCACAATAGATGAAGGCCACATCTTTGGGAACAAATGGTCATGTTTGAGCTGCCAGAGGGGGAAACACACAAAGATGGATAAGAACTATTCTTTTTCCCACTTTTCTAGAACTGCTCTAACAATTTCTAAATTATAAACGTATTTACTACAGAGACAAAGTGGTTCAATGGTCTAAATTTCTACATTTAACATGAAATGCTACCCCTAAAGCTATTGCTGGCTTCCTGCTATATACTATTGGCTAGCATTGTGTGCCAGTTATTTCTTCAAGTCTACTGTGTCAACATTCCTAAGGACCAAATTCTGACTTGACTTAATAATATCCATCCATCTATCCATCCAAAAATATATATAAAATATATTTTTATATATATATATATTTAAGTACACAATAAATCTATATTTTTGCATTCCATAAAAGGGAGATTTTTTTTTTTTTTTAAAGCAAGTTGGACACACATTTCAGCCATAATATGCTAATTGTTGTGTTCAAGGAGAATATACTGTAAAAATATTTGGCATATAATTTAGATTTAATGCCAATTGGAGTCCAATTGAATGCTTTTTAATGACAATTAAGGGCTTAAATTTTAATGCCTTATGGAAACTAATATAGGTTGGTATTATTATCAGTACTATTAATACAATAACAATTATTCATGGTGTTTGTTTCATCAACATTTAAATATTTTACAGTTCTTACAAGCAAGTCTTTTATATGTCATCATTACTTAATGTGTAGAATTTTGAGACAAAAAAACTCAGTTGTTTCCTTTGATAATGTCAATAATAATCTTGACTCAAAAATGTGAAATCATGACATCCATGCGCTGCACTTTCACCTGCATTCTTACTGGGAGAGAAACTCCACTTTTTGACACTTTGAACCTTTTCTAGCTACAATTTCCTTGTTTAGATCCTCCGTAGCCCCTTTTAATTCCCACCTGATTCTTCCCTTATGTTTCAACTGCCACTAGACTGGTCTAAATTCACCCACAACCCCCTGCCTCTCTCCAATATCAACTTCACAGTCACCAGAAAATCTTCCCGGAGTCCCGAAAATCCTTTTGCAAACTGGATTTTTTGTGTTTCATGGCAGCGGGCGGATTTACCAGCTGAGCGGCAGAGGAAATGGGGGCTTTTAACTGGATTGAGATCTCTTTTTGATGCAATGAGAAAGCTGCCATTTTGTTTGAGTTTGGGAACCACTGTGGGGAGGGAGTGTGTGAACGGTACCTTGTTTTGACTAGCCTCGTGAGAGAAAGCCGCTCTTCCAGGTTGGAGCATAGTTTTGTGTTGATAGAGAGAGGTTAAGAGTGGCAGTCTTGCGTCGCGCTGCTTTAGTTTTTTGTTTAGACTGTTGTTACTGCTGCTTTTCAAATAGCTGCCACTGACATTTTGACTCACAGTCATTGTCCTGGAAAGAAAGTGTGGTCTGAACATGTGCTGCGCTGGTTGATGTGTGTCTACCAGTGAAGGCTGTACACCAGGAACTTAACAGCCAATCTCAGCGTAAATGCTATTACAAGCTATGTTATATCTCAGTTCACATAAATTCAATTTCCAAAATGTCGACAAGTTTTTTTTCTCAAAACAAGAAACAAAAATTACTACATTTACTAAATCTACTACAAATAGTATTTTCTGTGGTCTCCATGTTTTTTCATGGCAAACCAAAGCCTTCTAAGTCATCTCTTTAAGATGCTGCAGTTCCATTTTTTTAAGGGGAGACACTGCAGATGAAACTGTCCATCACACATTGCACTCACTCTCTCATGGAAATTGCATGGAAATTTCTCTAAAAGTAAAAAGTACATTGAGCAAACTCGTAAACTCTGGATTGAACGTCATTTCCTTAAATGCTAACCATATTGTTAGATGGTACATGCTAGTAGCTAGTTTCGAGCATTGTTCCCCATAAGCTGCACACCTGTGCAATTGCGCACTACTCCCACGGTGTCTGCGCACAACAAATCCACGTATTGCTCAAAATAAAATTCAACCTGAGAATAGACCAACACTTACCAACAGTCCTCACAGTCAGTTCAACATCTGCCTCACATCCTCTGGTCTGTTCCTACCTGTTTAGAGCCCACAATGTCGGGCTACTCAGGCAGAGAGAGCGGCTTTGGGCAAAGGCAGATGTGCGCTGTTTTCATTTCAACTGTATTTACTACAAAGTGCTGAAGTCCACGGAAAGACACACTATGTAGACCGTTCAAAGTGTGTGTTTTACTCTAAGGCACTGAAGCTACGTTGCCAGTAAAACCTCCGCGGAATACATATCTAATCTGGGTCATTATATTTTATATTCTCCTAATATATGGCGAGTGGTGACTGCGCTCTCACACACTTCACTCCGCTTCCTTTGGTTTGAGTGACGCCCTCCGGTCCTACGTCCCACTCATGTCCAACCCACTGATTGCGTTTGCGTCTGCGCAGGGGCTTTGCGTCGGCGCAAACGCTTTGCACCGATGCTTTGCGCCGTCAAGATCTCGTACTTAGACTGTGTTTTGATAATCATAATAATTTTAAGCCATGTTCTTCCTCTTCTAATTTTCATCGCACTGCAAACGTCATCAGGTAAAACTGATACGATTGGCTAATGGTGTGTTCCAGGCAACTGGGAACTGGGAAACATCCAACTTCCAACTGAGCTTGCACAAATAAAGGTCTCTTCTTTTTTACTACTCCCTTTTCAAATGTAAGACGGTGTCAAAGCAGTTATACAAAAACAGATTTTGACTTGATTATTGGAGTTAAAAGTTAAAATAAGGACAGGCGTCACTATTTATTTGTATATGGATAGAATGTGTGGTTTTTCTATCATTAACATATTATAAGTTGATGTTTACTGGCCATTAGCTGTTTTTCCAACCACAGAAATCAGTACCTGTCCCCACAAAAGCATAAACTTAACTGAATATGATGTACCATTTATCTCAGAGGACACTTTTCAATGCTATTTTTTTATCTAAAATTTAGAGCAGGCATGCCCAAAGTGCGGCCCAGGGGCCTAATGTGGCCCTCATTTGTCCCCAACAAAACCAGCAGTAGTAAAGAGTGCATGTAATGTGTCAGTAAGTAGCATGTTCGTGAGCGACAAGAGCATGTGAGTTTCTTCTCTGTTGCCTTTGGAAAGCACTGAGCTGAAGTAAAAGGTTTGGAGAGTTGTTTTTGTAAAGACTCCACTCAGATGATACAAAGGCTGCGTGTTTGAAGTTCGGGTTGGTTTAATGCGAGTTTGTTCAGTTAAAGCCCCAGCATCAGCACATCTCAGACCGGCTGTTGCATTTTATCTGCTGCCAAATCAGGTTTGGGCTGGTAAACAGTGAAGTGCCTCTAAATTTTCCACACAAAAGAATGTGGTGGTGAATTACTGTCTGGTTGTTTAATGCACTGAGTAGGTTTTACCCTCTTTCATATTGTTATTTAATTTATTTTTTAGATATGCTGTTTTAAATTACAAAATATATTATACAATTTCATAAATTTTGACCTCCACTTTGGGTAAACCTAGAGTAATTGAGGTCTGAAGATATTCTAAACCTAAAGTCATTTAGGTCGGAAATATTCTAAACCTAGAGTCGTTTATGTCAGAAGATATCCTAAACCCTGATCATTTAGGTCTGAAGATATTCTAAACTTAAACATTTAGATCTGAAGATATTCTAAACCTAGAGTGATTTAGGTCTGAAGATATTCTAAAACCAGATAATTTAGGTTTGAAGATATTCTAAATCTGGAGTCATTTAGGTTTGACAATGTTCTAAACCTTTACAAATAAACTTGCCTTGCCTTGCCTAGAGTCATTTAGGTCTGAGGATATTGAAAACCTATATAATTTAGGTATGAAGATACCGGTATTCTAAACCTAGAGTCATTTAAATCTGAAGATATTGTAACTTTAAACATTTACATCAGAAGATATTCTAAACCTAGAGTTATTTAGGTCTGAAGATATTTGGCTTGAACGTATGTGTGAGCGGGTGCAAACCTATGCTTCCCGGTACTGCTGTTCTTCCATCCTTCCATTTCAATAATGAGGGAACAGTGGACCTTCCAGACTCCAGACAAATGCCGCTGTTTTCCACTTTCTCACTGACACCGCTGATCTCACTTCTGGATTCCAACCCCAACCTTTACTCAGTCAATGCTTCTTGTGTGCTCTTACATAATCATGTCCTTCAAAACGCTGATCTTGACCCCAATCCTAGTCCTAACCCTAAGATTAGACCCTAACCCTATCATCCGGCTGACTCCTGTTTGAGTATATCTCGGGAAACATACAGTGGGTACGGAAAGTATTCAGACCCCCTTAAGTTTTACACTAATATTTTACAGCCATTTGTCAAAATAATTTAGGTTAATTTGTTTTCCTCATTATTGTACACACCACACCCTCTCTTGAGAAAAAATGACAGAATTTTTGAATACTTTGGAGATTTATTAAAAAAGAAAAACTGAAATATCTCATGGCCATAAGTATTCAGACCCCTTTCCACTGCTTCTGATCACTTTTGGGATGGTTCCACATCTTCATTGGAGTCCAGCTGTGCTGAATTATACTGATTAGGTTTGATTGGGAAAGACACACATCTATATAAGACCTTGCAGGTCTGTGAATGTCAGCAAAAATAAGAACCATGAGGTCGAAGGAGCTGACTGAAGAGCTCAGAGACAGAATTGTAGCAAGGCACAAATCAGCCGTAGCCTGCTTAACACCTGACTGAACCACAAGTGCGGTTCAGTCTGGGGAAGAGGCAAAAGCAATGACTGTCCAGAGCCGTTTATTGGACGATAGAAGTGTCTGTCATAAGCGTCTGTAGGTAGCTCTTATGGTGCGTTCCAGCAAACTGGAAACTGTGATTTTTCCCACTAGAAAATGACGAGATCCGACCTCAGAGTGTTTTGGTTGAATAAACTCGTATGTAAACACAGCTAGTGCTATAACAGGAGCTAATTTGATGTTTTGTGGACTTTTTCCCGTAATTTCCAGTTTGAGTGACATTTTTCTCAGTTGGAATTCGGAAGTTTCCCAGTTCCCAGTTGCCTGGAACGCACCATTAGCCAATCGTATCAGTTTTACCTGGTGACGTTTGCATTGCGACAAAAATTAGAAAAGTAAGAACATGACTTATTAATATTTTTATTTTTAAACTTAGTACAAGTCATCGGCTTTGCTCTCTGATTAGATCCCCAAGAACTGTAAATCCTTTTTTTAATGTTTCATGTTGCACGATTGTACCACGAAAAATTCCTTCACTTATAATGTTAATAAAGCGAATTCTGATTCTAATTCTCATACGAAGAATAATTTAGGATTAGGGTTAATACTTGTAATAATTGTGTCAATTTCATTTATTTATAACAGAAAATCAAAGGAAGAAATATTTTCCAGGGCATTTTAATTTTTTTCTTATTTTCCATGCATTTTCCATTACTAGAAAATAGGCAAATAATTTTCCAGGACACAAGGGACATTTCCCTATTGATCTTTAAAGCACCATCAAAACTTGATATACCCTTTGTTCTTTGGGACATCACCTTCCATTACCTGATCAAAATGCAACAGGTTATCTGCAGTAAACGTGAATTACAGTGTGGTTGGTTGCTTGAATGCGGCCGAAGAACTGTAATCTCTGAGGGATTGAGGGTTTACTGAAGACATTGAAGTTACAATCCACGATGTAATTACAAACCGGGGCCTGGCTCTTGTTGGTTCAGCTGTAAGGACTTCAACCTGTGATCTCAGAGGGGACCTTTAAAGGAAGGGCCTGTTTACAGTGGCTGCGATGTTCTGTTATGGATGCCTCTGCCTCACAAAGCACAACGTGCCATTTAGAACTAACACTAAACTTCTGTGAATCATGTAAGACTTCAAATCTGCATCACTTGGTCAAAAATGTTTGCTCACTGATTTTAAACTTGGTACTTCATTCAGGTTCTAGGTACTCAGGCTGGAACCAAATTAATCATTCTGTATACAGTAAACAGAGCTCCTGGCGTCACAGGGAGAACATGCAAACTCCACAAACAGACCTTGTACACCCAAGAATCAAACCCAGGACATTCTTGCTGTGAAGCACAAGAAGAAGAATAGAATTAATTGACATTTATACAAGTTAAAACAGGTACATTGGAATTCTTGTGCCTGTCCCTGAGTCAGTTACAAAAATTAAATTAAAACAAACAAACAAAGAGTGCAACTGACTCAGACGAACTATCATACAATATAGATGAAAATCCCTTCACGGCCCATCGAAAAATTGCTCTGATTATCCAGCATGCCACTTGTAGGATGTAGTTAAATAATGTTTCTCAGCTGTTGCCCGATACTCATTTCTAGTTCTCACGGATCCTCAGCACACTCGAGCTGTAGTTTAAAGCAAGGCAAAGTTGAGACATGAAAGAGGCAAACAGCTCAAGCAAACATGGGGCGACAGTGGTAGAGCAGGCCGTCTTAAAATAGTAAGGTTGGCGGTTCGAACCCGTCTCCTGCAGGTGCATGCTGTTGTTGTGTCCTTGGGCAAACATTTCACCCTCCTTGTTTCCAGTGTCTGCGCACGCTGGGGTGAGTGGTTCCTTGATGTAAAGTGCCTACTGTAGATGGAAAAGCGCTTTATAAATTGAAGCCATATACCATTTAACACCTCGCTTTTTTAGACGCACAATGGCACACATGGTTCGTTTTTCTCTCAGAACTGCTGCATTTACAGTGTAGATCTGTGGATCCAGAAGTATACTACTAGAAAATAAATTAATTACCACATCTTTAAGACTGCAGTTAATTTTCAAACCGGTTATTGTGCTAATCTCCAGTTTTTACCAGTTGTCAATTCTTTAGCGTCCATGGTGAACTAAAAAGGAATTTGCAAATTCATTTTGATCTTTGCAAAAATCAACCCAGAAAATTGCCTGAAAAAATGCCATGTTTTGTTGTGATCCCTCTCAAAAAATGTTACACAATTTGCGACATTGTATAAGTTTAATAAGTTGACACACATTTTCAGTGCAAAAATTCCATGAACCTCTTACACTCTATACTTCTAGCGTAAACTGTTGACCCTGCTATTGTCTTCAAATAAAATTCAAAGATGCAGCTCCTTCTGGTTTGGAGCAAATCTCTCTTGTTTCGCTTCGATACAAAACACAGCTCGTCCTTCCTCCGCTGCAAATATATCTGGTCAAATCCGTGCCAAAACCCGGTTGAGTCCCGAGTCTCACTTCATCGTCTCTGCCCCCGCCTCGCTCGGCTCCATTCCTAAAGGACTAAATGAGAGATGCTGAGGTTCCCGGATCAGGGTGAGATTGCCTCGTGACAAGATTGGGACTTAGAGCAGAATCCGGCCCTGTAAAGGCCCGAGCTCTCCATTTGTGGCCAATCGGGTCCATGCTGTCTTATTGGCTCAGATAGGGTCTTGCCAGGTGACTTTCAGCGGCCCATGTTGAATAATTCAAACAGGACTTTGCACAAGATGCGGCGAAGACAAGCCGTAGCGCGAATACTTGGATGAACCTGGGGATTTAAGGAGCGTTGTCTCTGCTGCGACATTCATGAAGCATAAACACTGTTCAAAGGAGTGACGGCAATCATGTTTATTCACCTGTCTCGGATTGTTACAGTATTGGAAATGTGCTCTTGTCAAATTATAAGCATGTATAACTACACTGCTCCACTTCAATGCTGCTGCATGACAAAAGCATTTATTTTTAATTGTTTTTACATTTGATTTGATCT
This sequence comes from Lythrypnus dalli, assembly GCA_011763505.2. Lineage (NCBI taxonomy): Eukaryota > Metazoa > Chordata > Actinopteri > Gobiiformes > Gobiidae > Lythrypnus > Lythrypnus dalli. The sequence goes on along the minus strand of JAADKR020364102.1, from coordinate 3,927 downwards.
TTACTTGACGAGGTAAGTTCCACAAAATCAGAGAAGTCCTGGCCCCAAAGTGAACCCTATTTTACATGTTTTAGTTATAGGGGAAGAAACGGTGAAAGGCCACAGCTTCTGTAATATGCTGAAAATAATTAAAACAACTACAGTATACTACTAATACCTTTTTTCATTTTCAGGTTTTGGGCCAGTTTGGTCACTAAACAAAAACTTTCACCTTCTCTAAACAAACAAACAAAAAAACCTAATCGTCACAATAACATGTTTAATTATTGTGCTGATTCAACGATTTTCCACAGATTTAAATGGGAAATTGTCATTTCAAAGGCCATTTTCTGAATCATTTTTATTTTTCACATTGTGACGACAAAACACACACTCCTATAGATTGGTCTCATACTACAATAATTTGATGGTTTTTCAGAGGGATTTTTTACATAATTCAGTTTAATTCAGTGGAAGTTGACATACAGTGAAGAATGATTCGGCCCACGGCATGTGCCACGGAGGCCGGATCACGGGTGCCTCTCCCATGGGAGGAGGCCGATGTCTGCGTACCACTACGGTGGAGTTATGGGTGGCAGGCGGAGGGGGCTGCAGTCCTGGATGTCTGCAGGACTTTGGTCTCGCTTCCAACAGCACCTGGAAGAAGGGCCCTGTGGGCCCGGACGTGAAGACTCTCAAACCTGCGGTGTGCAGGAACCGCCTGAGCTGTATAGAACCAGACAGAGGCTCATTGATCAAGCTCTTTCCCCGGGCTCAAAGATCCAGGATTATGCCCTTCAAAACGTTTGGAGAT
>JAADKR020363761.1:0-15176 GCA_011763505.2 Lythrypnus dalli | reverse complement strand
TGTTTGTAGCGCTTTAAATGAATAGCTTTGCTTGCTGCCTGACATGTATTATGTAGAATCTGGTACTGCTGCATAGATAGAAGCACAGCTGATCCAATGTTTGAATATCGTAAATCAAAACATTCCACATTCTAATTTGTTTAAAGATAAAAAAAATATATACAATTGTAAGACATACATTGCCATGTTGGTTTGTCAGTAATCTCTAGCTGTCTCTACACAATTTTCTGCTCCCGTTTGTCCCACCTTGAAATTACAAACTACACAAGTTGCACCACACAGTCCTATATAAAATACATTTTGCCAATTTCTATTGGTGACCACTACAATTAGGATTTTGATTCAATTCCAGTTTGCTTTTCCATACCCAAACTCAGTGCAGCTAGATGCTTGAACCTTTAAAGCCACGTGTCAACTTGCTTCACACACCTCTAATTGGTCGCCTGAACTCGCTCAAGACTCACGGGCGTCTGCTGTTCACTTCAGGAGGAGCTTCTACATGATTCTGAAATAAACATCTGCTTTTTTCCAACATCCTTAGCACAAAGGTGTGAAAGAAACAGTGTTTTTTAACTACCAGCCTACAATACTGAATTATTTATCACACTTGCACCCAGCCCTCTCCTCCTGCCTCTCCCTCGGAGATTCACGACACTCACTCCCCTTTCCCAGGACTGTCTCTCCCCCGAACAGTGAGGAGGAGGTGGCGGCTTCCCACTCGCTGCTCGGCTTCTGTGTTTCAGAGTGTACAGTAGTCAAGCTTACATGTCTGTCCACCAATCACGTCATGAATCCTGTTTAATACTTCACTAATCCAATGCGGTCTTTATGCTCATTGTTTCTTCATGAGTTGACCGAAGCTTGTATTTTTTCTGGATACTTGCTATACGTGGGATTTACTTCATCTGAGATAAGGTGCATCTTTATATTTCTTCCTCCTTTCAGTCTGTCCGTCCACTCGCTCATTTCCTGATGACAGCGCGGTCACAGCGACATGTTTTGACAACCGTTATACCGTGTCTGGCCACTTGTGTTTATCGCTCACAACGTGGCAATTGTGCCGTTCGCTCACATAATTCGCTTCAGCTAGTAATCAATTGCATGTGTGTTGCACGATCGCATACAGATTACATAGAATTCAGCTGTGCCTGTGCTGTTAGACGTGTTTGGTGAGAACACAGCATAAGAACTATGATTGTGTCCTAACCCTGCAAATCCCTAACCATGTATCTAACTGTCAGCCTACAGATCTTCAGTCACAACTTTAAGAACATGACATTGAAACGGCAGCATGTGATTCTAAATAACTACATCATCCCCTTCCTGTCCAACAACATCTCTGGTATGTAGACAGTTCATCTCATAATGCCACAATTTCCTTCCAAGTGAAGCTGGGGACACACTAGGGGAGTTTTACCCAGATATTTTGCCTCTCTCTGAGCTCAGGGCAATGTGACCCGATTAGAGTTTATTGCAAGTGATACCTTTTTTCCAATATCGTTAAAAAAAATCTCTGCTGAACACAGTGACACTACCAATCTCAAAAATTAATAGTGCATGGGCTCACATCATGTCAGGTGTTTAACAGAATTGTGTAGTCTGTGGATTCAGTGAACTTTAGGAATCATGTTTTAAAACGATTTGAAAATCCGTCTGTGTACCTCCATCTAAAGGTGAAAATTGTGTACTGCATTTGAATTTCCATTTGTCCTTCTGATAAGCTATGGTGTTTTATTTGACGACACCTCGCGATTTTGACGTCAGCAGCTGACCATTGTCAGGAATAAAAGCAGCTCAGTCTCGCACCAGCCCTCCGAGCGAGTTAGAGGAGGAATAGTGAACATTGCAAGCATCTTTATATCAATTTTCAGACGAGCTATCTATTAGCATAGCATAGCACATTGAACCCCCCCCCCCCCCCACCCCGCTCACTCAATGGTCCTCCGGGCGATGCCCCCTTGAAGCACGGTTTTCAAATGTTTGTGAGGGGCAGAGACAGCGTGTGGCAGGGAGATGAGTTCATCTTTAAGGTTCACATAGCAGATTTTCAAAACCTGAGAGACCCCAAAAATGACGATAAAAAATCAGGAATTATGACCAGTTTTGGTTGTACAGTGTGGTGTGCAGCCACACACACAGATATCACAGTTTAACTTTCCCAGGTCAGACTTGAAATGTCACAAAGACTTGAGATCAAACGTGACTTCAGAGTTATCAAAGATGGTGGATGACGAGGCGATGGTGATAGTTTGTGGACGGTTTTTAACAGAGAAAACACTATAAAAACATGTCTACTGGACTTTCTGGTGTGTCATGAAACTGTTTTTATTTTGGTTTCCTCTCCGTGCTTCCTCGTCACCTCACCTTGCTTTGCTTTCTGATTGGCTACAGGTCACACACTCATTTGTCCTTGGGGCACACCACGCACTGGGAAATCAGGCCAAGACAATCCAACATGTTGGATTTCTTTATTTGTAATCAGAGTGGCCTCGATGTCCTTCAGAGCAGCCATAGCAGTCTTGACACATGACACACGGCATTAATATCTGAGAAGATTATTTTTAGAGCCATTACGATTATCAGGATGCCATTAAGATTGTTGGAAAGGGAGGATCGGGACAAAAATCAGCCTAATTATCCTGCCATGTGAACCAGGCCTCAAAATGCTATAGCAGACGTTTTTCTATTTCATATTTTTTACAATTATAGAGAAAAACCAAAGGTGTCCTTGCCAACAAACTATCATCAGACGAGTTCTTAACACTTGTGTCGTTTCTAGTGATAAATGCTAGATTTAAAAATGACAGACAATTCCCATATCTGCCTCTCGAAGGCACTAAAACCAAACAAATAAATGCAAACCAAGATAGTCCTTGGGGATAAAGTGTCTGTTTCATACACAGGAGTCATTTTAAGGAATACAATGTCTAATGTCAATACTGAGGTACCCAAAAGCAGGTTCATAAATCACAGTTATGCAGGATATCTCCACTTCAACAAATAATCGCACACAAAACTAATGTTACTTAGTGAACAGCGATGTCTGTGTGCCCATGTGTCCCATGTCTCTGAAACATTATCTAAACATTGTGCTGTGTCTTTTCCTTAGGCCCGGGCTGCGTGTCCATAAACAGCTCCCAGTGGCTCAGTCAGAACCTGGGGCCCTTCTCTCAGCTCCTGCCTCTTGATCTACTCCTTCAGCTCAACCCAGAGTTCAGCCCGGTTAGTCCCTGTTCCCTCTCGTCTTTGTCCCCTCTGACGACAGGCTGACCTCGGCTTTCTGTCCTCTATCCCCTTAGCTGCACGTCCTCCCACTGCTGTCCCCTGAGCAGAATGCAGAGCTGTTGGCGTTACCTCTCCTCACGGACAAAGACACAGTCATCAAACTGCTGTTCGACTTGTACACGGAGGACAAAGACGATGGAGAGTTTCGGTTGTTCATCTCACATCTCCCAAGCTACGTTCCACAGGTAGTTACTTCAACTTCTTCTTCATTGAGATTGAGCTGGAAAAACAAAGTCTTGTGGCTTTTTGGTGATATAATGTAGTGCTGTTTGGTTTGGGAGCTTATGGCTATGCTATGTATTAGTTTTTTGTTATTCCATTCTGTTACTGGCTGCTTGGATTGGTTGGATCCCACGCTTCTCTTGTGTGTCCAAAGTCAGCTTTAAATTTCAAACATGTTTGATCTACTTTGACTGGGACCAAGTTACATGTTTAACTATCCAACATTACACGATTAGAATGTGAGCCAAGTAGTTTAACCTCCATGTTAGAAGACAAGACCAGCTAAAACTGCCTTCAACGAGCTGACTAAAAATTGTAGCTAAATCAGGTAAAGCGTGTCCTCAGCTTAACTTGAGGTTTAGGCATGTCACAATATTGTTACCTCATTCAACACATCCCTGAAATCACATTGACCTCATGGAATGTAAATAAAATAACAATGTAAATAAATAATGTAAATGCAAATAAAACATGTCTTATATTCTCGTTTCTTCAAAGTAGCCATCCTTAGCTCTGATTACTGCTTTGCACACTCGTCTAGGAACTCCTTCAAGACTGTTGGAAAACCATTGCAGGTGACTGCCTCTTGAAGGTCATCAAGAGAATGAGACTGCAAAGCTGTAAACAGAGCAAAGGATGGCTAATTTAAAGAAACTAGAATATAACACATGTTTTCACTTATTTCACATTTTTCACAATACATAATTCCACATGTGTTAATTCATAGTTTTGATGCCTACAGTGAGAGTGTATAATGTAAATAGATATGAAATAAAGGAAATGCATTGAATGAGAAGGCATGCCCAACCTTTTGGCCTGTACTGTAAGTGCCTAAGTTGCAGGACATTTGTGCTGCAAGGTTGTAAAAAGTCTAAAAGAAAGTTAATTTAACATGATATAAAGGAAAAAAAGTATTTGATAAAGTCTTGTGTTCTGTGTCTAGGGAAACTTGTCCTGCCCAAACTTCGGAACACTGTGCGTAAGATCATTGTCCACGCTTGTACCATATGAATGAGTGAATGGCTGAGTGACCTTGGTGTTTCTGTCATCACAGGTTTAACAGACTGGACCAGGCCATGGCCTCAGTTTCCCTGAAGACCCAATACTCTATCATCAGGACAAAGATGGCCCTGCTCCCTTACATCCCACATGGTAATATCAACTGCAACCATCACATCACAAAAGCTTACCACTATTCCATCACTATGACTTATTTTTTGTATCTATTTTTTGTGTAGGTTGTGAAATTTACGAGGGACAGGTAAATTCTAATATTTATGTAGCGAAATAGAAAAGTCTACCTGTTTAAGTTGCAATGACTGTCTGTCTCATTCTTTGTCTTTCAGTGCACTGTGGCAAGCACAAATGGTAACTCCTGCCTCATCTCATTTCAAACTTTGCTGTTCATGTAAAAGAGTACCTAGCACATCCTTTCCAAATACAGTATGATCATTTGCATGTAGTTTTTGTGAAATCCACAATTTCTAAACCTGTTCCCTGCACCACTTCTCTGAGAGCAAGAACATGCTTCCAGAGTCCCAGTATTTAAATCCCAGGATTTAAACAGAACAGATAATGTCACATCTTCTGGAAGACATTTTAGCTGCATTAAACTGGAACACAGCATCACAGTGTTTATACCAGACTCTGGGACCAGCAGAAGACCATTCCCGAAGGTTTTCATAGTGTTTAATCCTGACTCTGGGACCAGCAGAAGACTACTCTCTCAGGTTCTCACTGTGTTTAGTCCTGAATTTGGCACCAGACCACTCCTTGAGGTTCTCACCGTGTTTAGTCCTGACTCTGGGATCAACAGGCGACCACTCCCTGAGATTCAGATGGTTCAAATGGCGCTCACATGTTTTTTACAGCTAACCAATGGAGAGACTTCTTCACAGCCATAAAGTGACCAATATTGTTTTGTGTTTCAGAGACACAGATCTGCGCTGGAGTAAACAAGTGAGAGCTCAGACCATGTCCTAAAGAAAGATTGATCTTTCTTTAGGACTCGATGAATGGACGGATAGTTAGATGGATGGATTGATTGATTGATTGATTGATTGATTGATACTTTATTTATCCCCAAGGGGAAACTAAAGCCTGTGTGTAAGCAGAAAAATCAATGGCACAGCTATTAGCACTCTCACCTCAGCAAGCACAGTAATACAGCATTAAAAACATTAATATGTTGTAAATGAAGCTTCAAAACAAATTCCGGCTCAGTTGTGACTAGAATTGTACTTCTTTTCCTTCAAGTTTCCTGTAGCATCCATATTTGCTTTTGAATGTTAAACCATCAAATTAATATCAAAATATCAAAATGAATACCAAATATCAAAACCTTCCTCCTTCTGTTCGCTCTCTTTCTCACCCCCACTCTCCCTCTCTTCCTCCCTTCTTCTCTCTGTCACTCTCTCTCTCTTTCTTTCCGTTTCTCATTATTTGCTTTTAGTGACTATTATTATTAGATTTTGTATGAACCAAAAAAAGTAACTCTAAATTGACACCATGTGCTCCAAAACTTTTGCCTCAAAATTGTTTTGCAAGTGGACCATGATGAATTTTAATTAAGGAGCATTGGCATTTACCCCATTCATGATCTACTCTGCAACCCTTGTGAGTGACTGATGTTGTTCGACAGTACGTTTCTGCAGCTCCTGATCGACCGGGGTCAGACAAGCGGGCTTCTCTGTGACTTCAGCGTGGAGCAGCTGGCGTGTGCCTCGGTAAGCCCCTGCCCCATCGTGTGTTTCTTTCCACTGTTGAACCTCTGTGTTGTTGTAAACATTTGTGAAACGCATCCTCTCAGCTTTCAGCCCTGACCTCGACAGACATTATGGAGATCCTGAACTGCAGCCGCCCCATGAACTCCAGCGGGTCCCGGGCCTCATGGAAGTTACTTCTCAGCAAAGTGCCCCACGCCCTGGACCCTGCACTGGACCTCTTGTCCAACATGGTCAGCACTGCCATCAACACAAATTATGTACAGACACTAGTGGTCAAAACAATGAACTGTTAATTAGAAGCATATCACATCCACAGTTTACAGTGAGGAGGAGTTAAAGGTACACTATGGAACTTTTTAGGCGGGAAAAAAAACTAAAAACCCTTGACGATAGTGTTTATTTCCTCTTTTAGTGGCCCAACGGCTATGGGTGGTTAGCCTAACATCTTTACTTTGTATCACAGTGGCCTTTATGATGCTCCAGGATCAATTGTCTTCTCTGGTGATGTACTCTCTCCATGGGAACATTAACCAGAAACCTTAGAAAGAAAATCATACAATAGCCTGGTTAGCAGCAGACTAAATCACAAGTGATATTTAGTCTGGTCACTCTGGTAAAACGAGGCATGGTTAACAATTGTCCAGAGTCGTTTATTATACAAGTATCTATCATAAGCGCCTGTACGTAGCTCCTAGCCAATCGTACCAAATTTACCAGATGACGTATGTAGCACGACGAAAATTAGACAAGGAAGAGCACGGCTGATTGTTTTTATTATTATTTAAAACAGTCTAAGGCTACATAGAAAGAAGCATTTGCGTCTGTTGCCAAATTGAATACAAAAGCATGAAAGACTAGTCCAGAGTGTCCAATAGTGCGCGCCATCGTCTTGTTGTTCCTCCCCATATTGTGATTGGATCCCTAAAACAGGTCTCACTTTGCCATGATTACCATACTACTTTGCAGAGCAAAATAAAATGGGAGTTCCCAGGCTAAACAAAACAAGCTTTAGTGAGAGAAATTAACTTGTGTCCTTAAAATTAAAGACAAAAAACAAAACAAAACAGTTGACATGAGACAACAAAATCTAAAACAAATCATTCTTATTCCATGAATCAGCACACATTTTAATAATTCAAGCCATTCAAGTCCCTTTATCTAAATACAGTATATACAGTGGTATGAAAAACCCCTGATAGTTTTCATGATTTTCCTTAATAAATCGTTTGTTTGGATCAGAAATATCAGCTAAAAATAACATGTAGCAGACAAACACAATGGTGTTTGGCAAGGGAAATGAAGTTTATAAGATTTACAGAAAGTGTGTAAAAAATATTTAAACATAATTAGGAAGGTGTAGAAATTTGGTAAGCTCATTGACCTTTGACCTCCATACACAGGTGAATCCAACCATGAGAAAGGTTATTTTAGGCCAAGTGCATTATTTTCTCTTCTTGCGTCTTCTCTAAAGAGTGGCAATATGGGAGCCTCAAAACAACACCATGGTTAAGGGGGAGGATATAAAAGGCAATCTCTAAGATTTTAGCTGTCATTTTCCATTGTTAGGAACATAGAAGAAGAAAGAAATGGAAGAATATAGATCTCAGATAAGCAGAGGTGAAGGATAGTGAGAGTCACAGTCGACCCACAGACCTGCTCCAAAGACTTACAAAATCATCTTGCTGCAGATGGAATCACACATTCCAAGAAAAACACTTGCTGCCCATAGTAAAATGTGGTTGTGGTTCCATCATGCTGTGGAGCTGCAGGTGCTGGAAATCTTGTTAAAGTTGAGGGTCGCACAGTCGATACTAGTAGATTCTTCAGAGCAATGTTCAAGAATCAGTGACAAAGTTGCACTGAGGTTGGATCTTTCAACAAGACGAGCCGAAACACTGCTCAAAATCTACTATGACATTCATGCAGAGGAGCAAGTACAATGTTCTGGAATATATATATATATATATATATAGATTTATTGTAACAAATATTATACAGTATATTTCTCACAATATTTCTGTTCACTCGTAATGTAAAACCTTAGGCCAGGTCTTGACAAAAAGCTTGAGGTGTTTTTAGGAGCCTCTGCAGCTTCAGTCCCGTGTTTGTTCAGGGCTCTGGCTGGAGCCACAGCAACACCAGTTGCAGGGACGAAGTATTTTTCACAATGTAAACCTCCTGCAATGTAAATAGCTGTATTTTATTCTGTATACTGACTTAGACAGTATGGCTTTAGGCAAGACTTTAACACTGATAAAATCGGACCCCCCTTACATTTCCGTGACAACGTTTTTTTATGTTGTAGACTCTGGTCCCAACACAAGCTGCCCTCCCTCTCATCTTGGATGCCATTCGAGAAATCCAATTGGACAAGTTTCCACAGGGCCAGATCAATCACCCGCTGGTCATCCAAGAGTGGTTAGGAAAGCTCAGTCCCTTCCTGCCCTTTGTGTCCACGGACTTCCTTCACTGCCTCACCACCAAGGCTCTCAACTGCTCCACCTACCAGCACATGTAAGACATTACACCACCAAATAACCTGTTCCAAAATTAACATTTATATTTAAAGACACTATACCTGATTGTTTTTATTCGAGTAATTTTCTCGCACCTCTGTGACAGTGACCATGTTTTGAAACATTCTTATAAACTCATCACTTTGAACAATTCAATTTACTCGCTCTCTCTTTCATTGTTTGTAATAAAAAACAGGTTTAGAGCCTTTATAGTATATGGTTCAACACACATTCAACTGTATGCTTTGCTTAAATATTCTGCAATTTTCCAAGCCAGTTTATACATCTCATGTTTCTGTTAGTGACATAAAAGAGAGAGTGCCATTTAATTCTGACTCAATCATTTCTCATTGATACATATACAGACAGCAACGCATCATACTCAAGAACATGACCAATCGAGGAGGTAGGGAGGAAGGAAGTTACAAACCCCAATTCCAATGATGCTGGGACATTTTGTGAAATTTAAATAAAAACAAAATTAAATGATTTGCAAATCCTCGTCAACCTGTATTCAATTGAAAATTAGTGTCCTCAGTTCCAAACGCCGCTACACACTGACTTACCGATGTGGGGCACGGGTCCGGGCTCTGCAGTGAATCTTGGGCATTAAAAAGATAATAACACCTCCCAGAAACTGCTGAGCTCTCCGGCTGCGGTTAATTAATCAATCAATCAATCAATCCATCTATTAAACAACTTTATTTGATTTCAGTACACTGTTCTCTGGTCTAGCAAAAAGTTTAAGAACAAGACACATGAAACCACACAACATGAAACAACATGGAACAACAAAGAAAAAACTGTATAAAAACGGTATAAAACTGTAGTGCATCAGACATGGTGCTGCCAATTCAAAACAAGTTAAAGAAGGCACTTTAACAAGTGTTGTTTAAAATCCTGATAGCTGAAGGAATAAAAGACTTTGAATAGCAGTTTGTTTTCTGATGTGGGGTGACATATCGTCTCCCAGAGGGCATTAATGAAAACTGCCACCGCAAAACATCCCTCCGAGACCCTCGCTGCGGATTTTTCCGCAAGAAGTCTGTCCTTGCGGAGCTGCCAGAGCTCTCCACGTCAATTTGCAGGAAATGTTAACGAAAACAGGAAGTACACCACTGAAAAACAGCGATAGCTACTGAACAAAAACTACAGTAGCTTCATCTACTGGAAGATCATCCATTGTGCGGCCATTCACAAATAATATTGCATAATTTAAAAAACAACAAAATGAGTCACTTTCTGATTATTTGCCATGTTATCGAGTAAACCTGCATCAACTCCGAACCCGTTGCCGCAGCTCCGCACTGCAGACAGGAGGGCGGTGTGAGAAGGGGGCTGCACACTCAGTCACCGCACTGGAGTCAGAGTGTAGACGGCATTATTGAGTGTTGTTAGAAGGAAAGGTGAGCCAATAGCATGTGACATGCGATTGCAAGGATATCATTAGGGTTAGGGTTCAATGTTATGTACAAATTTGAAACACTTTGTCCTTCTCTTTGTTCTCTCTTTTAATTGGCCAAAAATACATCCCTATTAGAGCATTTTTTAGCAGATGTGGAGTAATAGGTGAAATAGTAGTTTATTCACCCCTTTGTTTCCCCTCTGGCATCTTTGAGCATGTCATGATTACAATTGTTTACCTCTATGCATGTCACTTCCGTCTATGTGCAACAAGAAAGTGAAATAATAAACATCACAAAAACAGTCAAACTAGGGAAAGCTAGGTAAAATTGTAGAAATAAATTAAATATAATTGTGTTAACTGTGTTTTACTGAAAATGCTTTCCAATGTGTCATGTGCAGTTTAGAGGAATGTAAGCCAGTCCTTAACTCATTGAGTGCCATTGACGCATTGACGCACATTTCACCTATGTTATGCAGCCATTTACTCAGGAACAGAAAAAGTTAGAGACAAAATGTATTTTTCTGATGAAAGAGGAGAGTCTGGCCATACGCTCTTGGTGGTTTGGTGGCTTTTTTATAGTCATAGTACACAAAATTCTGTGGGTCTTGAAAGATGGGTTAAAATTCACTGAAACTGCTGGCACTCAATGAGTTAAAAACAGCACGTAAACAGACACTACATCAGTTTTGCAAACCTGTGATTTCTGACAGTGTGCACGTCCTGGGCATACACAAGCCCCACATGGCCCCAGCCACACAGATGTTCGTCTACACGCACTTCATCAGGGCTTTCCTCTCCCGGAAACACAGGGCAGGTGAGTGTCATCATCAGTATCGCCATCCAACACTTCAAAACGGAATCAGGAAAGACTCAAATGTTTAGAGAAACCTTGTTTCTTATTTTTAAATCTTATTAAGAAAAACATTACAATTATGGTGATAACAATAAGTAAATTATATTTTGCTATTTTATTAGACTTATATGTTTGACTACTGTTTCAGTGAAAAAGCCTAATGTATCCACAGATTGGAATGGTATTGGATACTAAATTAACTGCTTTATTGGTTCTTGAAGTAAGAATCAAACTAATGGGGAGCCGTGCATTATACGATTATAATGCACAATGCAGAGACGAGAAAAAGTATCATCTCTCCACTGCGTGTCATGTGGTGTTCCTGTACGAAGTAACACCAAAGTAAATAGGCAGTGTGTTAAGGATATTAAAATTGGAAGTATTTCAAGGAACATATCAGCATTTGGGTACAAAAGATAGCCTTAAACAAAGCATTTTGGTGCCTGAGCATTGATGTTTTATGTTTTCTAATCTGAAAGTAATTGTAACATAACACATGATAAAAGAACCTTTCAACTTGGGTTAAGGTTAGGGAGTTAAGTTAGGGGTTAAGCAAACCTACACATTTAATGAAAAATTGTTGTGCTTTCTTTTTACGTGCTTGCAGGTGTTGTCAGTGTGTTGTTTTCAGCTGTAATTCTGCTCCGTCTGTGTTTGCCAGATCCCAGCTGCTCAGCCCTCTCCAACAGCAGCTTGTCCTGGGCCGTCTCTAACCTGGGAGCCTTCTCTGAGATGGTGCCATTTCACGATCTATTCATCCTTTACCCCGACTTCTCTCCTGTACGTCTTCCCACAAGTGCTGTACCAACTGGATTACTGGATTTAGAAAGAAATTAGAAAATCAAAATATATGCTTGCGATATGTTTAGGGCATCTTTTTGAAAATTGCAATTGAATGATAATTGCTATGAGAAGTTGCAATTACCGTAGCTGATCACACTAACTGTAATTATTTAGGCTGTGGGCTATTCAATTATACTTTTTACTGGGCAGCAGCGATGTAATCGAAAATATATCTAAATCTAAACTCACACAAAGTATGTACCGGTAAATGAGTTACACGCTTGTGCCAGACATCATTGAGTTTTGTTTTATTTTCTAGTTATAATGTGGAACAGCAGGTTATGTATTTGAAGACAAGTGCAGGTTGATTTAAAGACATAAATGCAGATGTTCAATTTATAAAAAAAACAAAAGCACTTGTGAAAACAAATCTGTTGTACATTATTTATTTTCATGTTTAGTTCTGGCACAAACAAAGCAGTTACAATCAGCTACAAACATGTAGATGTTTAAAAAAGGGTCAAAATGATGAGTTAATTTTCATGCCATGTGTAATTATATTTTGCAATGTAAAGTTCCTGAGACAACAGTTGGACAAAAAATGTGGATGTTAAAATACAAGAAACATCCTTTGGTAATAAAATGAATTGTATTCAATTTGTAAAAAAAAAAAAAAAAAAATAGAAAAAAAAAAAAATCGGGAGCTTAAAATTGAAAATCAAATGGAATTGAAGCTTGAGGACATTGCTACATTTCTAATGGGCAGGCTGACCAGATAAATTATACTATATACTACAGTACCGTGAAAAAAGTAATTACCCCCTTTCTGATTTCTGTGTTTTTTTTTTTCATATAAAATGCAGTTTCTAAATATTTTTTTAAGGCACAAAAAAATCCAAACCTATCCGGCCCTATGTGATAAAGTAATTGCCCCCCTTAACCTAATGGCGAGTGGCCTAATGGCGCATTTGCAATAATTGGTGATGAGTCTCACATCGCTGTGGAGGAATATTGGCCCACTCTTCTTTGCACAATTGTTTCAACTCTGCCATACTGGAGGGTTTTCTAGTATGAACTGCCCGTTTAGGTCACACCACAACATCTCAATTGGATTTAAATTTGAATTTTGACTTGGCCCCTTCAAAACCCTTTATTTTTTGAGCCATTCAGTGGTGGACTTGCTGGTGTGTTTTGGATTGTTGTCCTGCTGCAAGATCCAAGAGCACTTGAGTTGAAGGGCACAAACTGGCGATCTTTTAGTAAATACCAGAATTCATTTTCCCATCAATCAGATGGTCATCCAGGTCCTGAGGCAGCAAAGCACCCCCTGACCACCACACTGCCACCACCATGCTTTACGCCATATGTAACGGGCTGCACACATTATAAAAAGTTCAATTTTTGACTCATCAATCCACAGCATGTTTCTCCAAAAGTCTTGTGGATCATCAAGATGCTTGGGAAGGTTTGCAACTGTTCCTAGCTTTTTCCATTTGTTGATAGTGGCTCTGACAGTGGTTCGCTAGAGCCCCACAGCCTTGGAAATGGCTGTGTAACCTTTTCAGGACTGATAGATTTCAATCACTTTTTTCTCATTTTTTCTTGAATTTCTTTGGCTCGTGGCATGATGCGTTTTTTCTTCAGATTTTTGGAAGGCGTGACCTGTGGAATTGAACTCAATTACTTTTTCACATGGAGCCAGATTGGTTTGGATTTTTTTTCTTTTTTAGAAACTGCATTTTCTATTTCCTTGGGTTGTCTCCTCTGTGAGTGATAAAGATGCAAAAAAAAAAACACAGAAATTAGGAAGGGGGCAAATACTCTTTCACGGCACTGTATGTAGTTATGTATTGAATTTTCAATGTTCTGATGTGTTGTGACCCTCAGCTGGATGCCCTGTCGGTCTTCACCGTGCAACAGTTGGCAGAGCTCAGTGCCACCCCAGGGCAGCTGCAGTCTCCAGCTGAGGTCGCCATGGTGATGAGCCATGTGCCTGACCAGAGCTTTGCAGCCTTCTTCGACGACTTCTCACCCACCATTGCTGTGAGTCCTTTCACACACCAATGAAGACATCGCTGAGTCAAACGGTAGAAGTACAAGCTAAACTAAGAAAACAGAAGGCTTATTGTTTGGCGGATATTCCAAATCTGAAGCACAACCAACCCACCACCTTGAGCAAACTGATATGTACACTTTAAACCAAGGATAGCTCACGTTATATAAACAACTCTACAATAAATCAAAACACATCTACAATACAAAACATAGGTATCCATCTACTTGTTTTTTGTCTTAAATGTAAGTATAATACAAAACTTATTCATCATTTCCATGTGTCACATATATAAACTGTTTACTTTAAACTAATCCATGTACAAAGACAAACAATTGATAGCCAGGGAACTACTAAGTTGAATGCAAACCAGGAGTATAACTCTCCAGCAATTGGTCCTTTAGTTTGCTTTTAAATATACATAATGTAGCTGATTGTTTTCACTCATTCCATATGTTTGGACCTCTATAACATATACTAAAACTTTTTACTTTCCTAAATTTACCTTTAAAAAGCAGCTTATTACAAGTATCATGTTGGTGAGAGGATGAACATAGTTCACACAGTCGAGTATTTAAATTGTTTACAACATGATACATGCTATACATGCTTTATGATGAAGATTTACATCAAGAAGTTTGTTTGTTTGTAGAAGAGAGCATTTGAAGTTTTGCAGTGTACAGTACTCACAAAAAATGTATGAATTAGTCTACAGTGATCCCACATTTATCACTGGGGTTCGGTTCCGAAAACCCCCCATGATAAATGAAATCCGTGATATAGCAATCTTTTAATTTTTCACTATTTAAATACATTTTAAGGCTTTATAATTCCAGTCTTTATACTGTAACATTATTAAGGGATTGAAAAGACATTGATATTTAGAACATTTTTGACATGACTATTTTAGACTACTATGTTTTTAAGCAGGCCATTCAATAGCAGATACAAATATGCTCTATGACAACACTGATCTGTTACATTAAAGACATTAATTTAACCGTGTGAAAATAAGATAATACTTTGACATGGTTACATAATTAGAAAATGTGCAAACAATTAACAGGGTATATGTTACGTGCTTATTACTTGACAATAGTCAAGTCATAATGTACACACTGTACACACTTGAATTTGTGGCCCATGGTCTAAAGTCTGTACTTTAATCTCCAGACACAAATGAGCTGCTCGCAGCTAAGACCTCATTAATCCTGTTGCTCTAGTTCAAATCAACAGTAGTGTAATAAGTTTGCGTAGACTCTCAGTCGTCCAGGTAGTGGTCATAGTAGAAAAAACTTGAATCTTCAACTGGACAGGGTTGGTTGAGTAG
>JAADKR020363107.1:0-15214 GCA_011763505.2 Lythrypnus dalli | reverse complement strand
CTTTAAACGTGACTTTGTTTTTATTATCTTAATATTTAAGGAGCTAGTCTTTAACAATAAACATAGTCATGTTGATTATTTTGTATTTTAACCATTATCAGTTTCAATACTTTATTACTCCCAATGTCTAAAAACTGAAATATGCATATCCATATATACTAATTTGAATATAGAACATAGCGTAATACTCTAAGATTTTTGTTGGTGCGTGGTGGTGTGCCGCAAGATTTTTTCCAATGAAAAAGTGTGCCTTGGATGAAAAAAGGTGGTACACACAAACACTGGTATAATGCACTACGAGAAAAGATGAGCCTTGATGTCACAAAAGATTCACCAATTAGTGTACGTTGTTAATTGTGTTGGCACGAATAAAAGCATCGCTAACGTTGCACAGAGTAAGTCCAATTCTAATGAATAAACAGCCTTTTATCTTCAGCTCACAAATAGTCATACTTATCTTCAAAGGCACAGGAAGTGGGGTGCTGTAGGGCTGCAGCACCCCAGCCTGGACCTGAAAACATAGGAGCTTAAATGCCAAAATAAACTAAATAAAGCTTAGTTGGAGCAGGGAGCTACATACATGCCTTACTTCATATGTACTTTACCAAGTTTATGGTAAGCGTATACTCCCCATCAAGCCCTCCCAGCCCCCAGTTGCCATACTAACCACCTATAGCCCCGGGGGCATTTAAAGGTCAAATAAGTTCCATAGTGTATCTTTACGTAAAGCAGGGGTTTCCAATTTGTTTTCACAGAAGGCCTTAAACTGGAGCAATATGGTTTGGAAGGGCACAAATTGGTAGTTAATGCAGCGAAAACACCTTTATTTAGACTTCGAGTAATAATGCCAGCTCTTTCTCACAATAAAATGTTGTTAACCTCAAATTGTTTTTGAGGTTATAATCGGGCAGAATTATGAAACTTGCAGTGAAAAGTTAAGTGTGCCAATTCAACAAGAAGTCTGAGGGCCAACAAAAATTGGTCTGAGGGCCGCATTTGGCCCCCAGGTTGCAGTCTGAAGAGTCCTGACATTAGGTAACAAGACATAGACTGTATCGCATGCTCAGGTTTGAATGCCAATCAAAGACACATAAATATGTGACGTTATATCATTTGGTTGTATGTGTTTGCAGAACACTTGGCTCCACTGCTGGGTGTATGGCCAGAGGCAGAGAGAGCAGAACAATTTGCGTATGGGGCTGCTCTGAAGTGGGCGTCTGGAATTTTCTGTCTGCCACAACATTTAGTGCATCTCGCTCGGTACTGTAAGCGTGAGAGTCAGAGAACGACATTTATCGACAACAGACTCAAGGTAATAAAAAGACACCCTCACACATGATTGTATTTCACAACACTATTAAACACTATTAAATTTCTTATTCAAAATAAAAATCAGCCCTCAAGAAATATTGGCCTCCCTTCACGCTAAAAAAAGGAATGAATGAAAAATGTTGTACAATGTTATCAATCAAGTTAGTTTTGTATAGCCCGATATCGCAACACGCGAGAGTTGAAGTCCATCACGAAAAACCCCAGAGCCAAGGTCCGGCTGGATCGTCACCTGAAAAACATGTCACACTCCACACGGAGTGGGACAGGAGACAGGGGACATAATGTGAATAGCATTGAACTGACTAAAAATCAAATGCAATAGTGAAACAAATTCAAGACATAGATTATAAAGTCAGAAGAACAAAAGGACAGGGCTCAGGGTACCATACTTCCCCTAGCCTTATTACTCCTAGGGCAGCTTTAGGCTGTGGGTTTAGAGTTGTAGCTGGTCTAAACCATAGGCTAATACAAAGAGGAATGTGTTAAGCCTAGTCTTGAATGTAGAAATTGTGTCTGCTTCTTTAACATGAGCTGGAAATTGATTCCATAAAACCGAAGCTTGATAGCTAAAGGCTCTACCTCCAAATGTGCTTTTACAGATTTGAGTAAACACCAAAAGCCCTGCCTTTTGAGAGTGAAGAGCTCTGTTAGGCTGATATAGCACTAAAACGTCTTGAAGATAGATTGGAGCTGTTTTCTTTTCGACAGGAGATTATTTAAATTGAATTCTAAACTCAACAGGAAGCCAATCGAGAGACTTGAGCACAGAAGACATGTGCTCCCTCCTATTTGTCTTCGTTATGTCAATGACTTCCATATGTCCACATACTTTACCATCACATTCACTTCAAATAATACTTGAATTATCTTCCACAATCGAAAATCCATCAACTCTCCTGCTCTCTCTGCTCTTCTCACCAACAAATTGGATCTCTCCCCTCCCCCACTGTCAACAACAACAGACAACAACTGGTTTCCCACGGTGACGGTTTGATCTGTATTTCAGGGTTTGTTTAAATGAGGTGCTAGTCAGGTCTCCATCCTGGCAAATAGGATATTTTACTATTATGTTTGTGAATGGTTTTAAGAGGGTTGCTTTATTGTTTGCTGAGTGAAATGGTTAAGGCTTATCTGTGAGTATTTATTTCACAGCCAAAACACACACAAGGACTTCTTGGCCTAAACCCCTTTTGAGTGGCAAATGACAAAATGCAATAGAACACATACAAAATAAAAATACGTTTGGCTTTTAGTATAGTTAGCACAGGTATTTACAGTGAAACATAAACAGAAAACTCCCCGAATTCAAAAAGAAAATCCCTCAATGTCCATTTAGAAAAAATAAACTAAATTAAAGCCGCGAGCGGCATCAAACGGCCCTCATGGGCCGTGCTGTCGGCCTCCCCTCTGTAACCCTACAGAAGGCGCTAACACGCCCACTACAAGTTGTAGCTTTTGTTAGGAGTACATTTAACCATTTGCATTAACCATCCAAGTTGCATTTTAGCCTCTCTTTTTAAAAAAATTGGTTCACTCTGACAAGGACACTATGGTCGCCCACGTCATTTTTTTGTTCAGAAGCACCAAGCGGCCCTTCAGGGCCGCACTTCTACGACCACTGTCTACATGAACCTTATGAAGGGCGCACACCCTTAGAGCACCAACTGCATCCCGTCCACAATAGGGTTACTCCACTCTGCGGCACACCGGCTGAGCCCTGTGATCTGGTTGGGAGTGCTGTAGTTAGGGACGTGAAGCTGGGTGACATCGAAGGTATCCATAGGCTTTTAAAACAGGGAGGCAGGACGTTCCGTCGCATCGTTATCCACGCTGGTGGTAACAATGTGCGGCGCGGACAATCAGAAGTGCTCAAAGTGCAAGTAGACGCGGTGGGTGAGTTAGCTAAGTCGATGTCTGACACCGTAATATACTCTGGTCCCCTCCCCAATCGGACCAATGATGAAATGTTTTGCAGACTTTCATCATTTAACTGCTGGTTGTCTAGATGGTGCAAAAACAATGTTTTATTTGTTGACAATTGCAAAGTCCGAGCTCATCCGCAAAGATGGTGTTAGCAGAGCAGGTTAACACACAGCAGACAGTTTTGCGTTTCTGTATTTCCCCGCACCCACGGGCACACCGGGTTTTATTAACACAGGTGTTGACAATTTCACTTATTACGGTCATGTGACCTCACCCACGTGTAAACATAATGGGGTTTTGACAAAAACAAATGAGATCACAACTCAACAGATGGCATCCATCCAACTTGGGAAGGTGCATCTTTTCTAGCACATGAACATGGCCGCTAAATTGAACTGATGATCCAGATCTGAGCCTCGGGTGCAAAGCAGTAGTTTTCATCCACCCGGACTGTCACAAGTTGAGTGTTTAGCCTCACCAAAATGAATAAAATCCTTGTATGTCCCCCAAACAACAAGCACAAAGAATTTAAAGCTAAAAAAAAAGTTAATCATTTACCACAGATAACTAAGCTTAGCCGTAATGACTCACAAAACAGCAAGCTCATCAAATGTGGACTGTTAAACATTAGATCGATTTCTTCTAAAGCTTTATTAGTCAATGACCTAATTGGTTATTATAATATTGACCTCCTAGCTTTAACAAAAACTTGGCTTCAACAAGAGGATTTTGTCAGATTGAATGAGTCTACACCACCTAGTTATGCAAATTTCCAAGCTGCGAGAACTACAGGTTCGAGGTGGAGGTGTAGCAGTAATATCACTCTCTTCTCTCTTGCTCTTAAATCCAAAACCAAGTTAGAGTCATTTGAAAGCCTCTCACTGTCCCTTGCCTGTCCAAATTGGGGAATTCAAAAAGCATTTTTACTTGTTACTGTTTATCGGCCTCCTGTCCCTTTTTCTGAGTTTTTATCTATTTTAGTGCTAGAATGGGATAAATTATGATAGTTGGTGATTTTAAAATTCATGTCGACAATAACAGTGATTGTATCAGCAATGCATTCAATGCCTTACTCGATGGGGTTGGTTTTACACAAACAAACCTATTCATTACCACAAGCACACCCTGGGTCTTGTTTTATCCCATTGTTTAGATATTTTAGATTTAAATGTTCTTCCTCAGAATCTCCTTCTCTCAGACCATTATTTGATCACTTTTAAGTTTCTACTTGAAGACTATACTCTCCCTAAGGAGAAAATTCTTATTAAACGGACACTATCTGAAATATCAGTGTTGAGGTACAAAGAAATGATCCAATCAGCATTTACTGCTATGCCGTGTGACTATACAAATAGTAAATCACCTATAAGCTCTAATAACAGTGATCAGTTCGTTGATAGATCTATGCACTCACGAAAATCATTCTCGATGCGGTTGCTCCACTTAAACAGAGGATTATTAGTCATGAAAACAACAAACATCCCCACCCTCCGCGAGGCCGAGGAGGACTCCGCAGGCGACGGTGCGCACTGCCTCCGTGGGGCATGGAGCTTTGCGCCGGTCGGCGCCTGCCAAGGGGACGCAACAGTGCCGTTGCTCCTTGATCCAGTTAAACTAATGGCCGAGTGTGGTATTGCAAGCTAACAGTTTTAGAAGCGTTTTCTCCATAGACTTCAATGGAGAAAGAGAGCCCCGTGAAATTTCTCACAGGGAGTCTGCAGCTTCAGACAAAGGCGAATTATTTTCCATGTACTTACTATTTTTGGAATATTACCTTTTGCCATTTGTAAAAAAAAAGTAAAGTACCAAATATAAGCTTTTTAGTGTTGCAGCGCAGTGGACGAGCACAAGACTTCCCGCCTCCGGCTGACAGAAACACAGCAAAACCTGAGCAAAACAGACTCAAATAAACAAAATGGACGAGACTGAACGGAGATAAAGCTCAAGGAAGTGTTTTTGTAAATGTCCCGCTCCGTATTTGACTCCAAATTAAAATGTAACCGCTAAAAACAGCGAGTGTTTGTTCAAATGTTAAAGAATAAGTTTGTAGCACAAACCACAACAAAAGTAACATGAAAGTTATTAATTATGCTAATTATGCTGCACGTTTCTGGAAATAAATGATGTTTAATGTGATATGACTGTCCAGTGGAGTCAAGTAAAGAAGTAAAAAGTAAGTGCAAGGAAGAATAGTTAATATTAGCTACTTTACTTAAGTCAATATTACAATGAACACACAGGTATCTGCACACTCTGCTCCACTATATTTTCTTTGCAGTGGAGTACAGTATACACGAGTCTTTTTGACGGTGAATCTAACAGTAAACATCACAATAATAAAGTCAGAAGAAGCGGCAGAAGCAGTCTCTGACTATGAACACTATTTAAACCTGATATCAGCATATGTTCATTAAAATAAATACTAATCAACAAACGGACTTCAACTCCTTCAACACTGTAAAAAACACACAGTGAAACATACTTTCCCCGTACAACATTTATTGCCAAGTCCATGTTTCATACACCATGTATATGAATTTTAATATAAGTAAAATCTTCCACCATTGATATGCTGCTGTCAGATTACCAATCACAATGTGGCAAGTTAAATTAAATAACACATTATTAAACAAAGTGGGACCATTAGTTGGAACTGTACAATATTTGTTAAAATGTAAAGCTATCATTTGTTTGGTTACAAATGTCAAAATGTGTTGGTGAACATGATGCTCCCTCAGTCTCTCCAGAGTCCAACCAGAGGTGTCTCCTGTCCATAAACCCAGAGCTCTTCAGGAGGACAGTGTCTTCTATCCATAAACCCATAGCTCTTCAGGAGGACAGTGTCCTCTGTCCATAAACCCAGAGCTATTCAGGAGGACAGTGTCTCCTGTCCATAAACCCAGAGCTCTTCAGGAGGACAGTGTCTTCTGTCCATAAACCCAGAGCTCTTCTGGAGGACACTGTCTTCTGTCCATAAACCCAGAGCTCTTCTGGAGGACAGTGTCTTCTATCCATAAACCCAGAGCTCTTCAGGAGAACAATGTCTTCTGTCCATAAACCCAGAGCTCTTCAGGAGGACAGTGTCTTCTGTCCATAAACCCAGAGCTCTTCAGGAGGACAGTGTCTCCTGTCCATAAAGCCAAAAGTCTGGGTTTCTGAAGCATCTCTGAGCATGTGTGACTTCATGTCTGAGACTTCATGTCTGAGAAAGGGTTTCCATCCACCAAGGTCAATCTATCTTTTAATCTATATAGTAATTTCTAAATGCATTGATAACATGAAAGGCACCATCTTTGTTCTCTCCTTTCCACAGTGGCCTTACGAGGTTGTAGAAGTTTAAATTAACGACACGCTGTAACCATTGAAATGTAACGTAAAATGGCGAGGTTTACTTTGAACCTGGTATTTTAAATTTCCATTGACTGTAGTTTCTATCATAGAATTGAAATTGGTATCATTTAATTATCAGATAGATACTTACACAAGCCACAGTTAAAACCCAAATAATAATCGTAGTGTTTGCATTTCCATTTGAAATCCTGCAAAAACAATACAATTTGGCATTTCCCTACTTGATGTTTCAGCCAAATCATGCAACTCATACGGTTATGCTAACAACTAAAGTCAACAAGGAGCATATCATAAAGCTTTTTTAGAATTTATAATACAATCAGTACCGGCCACACAGAGGGGACATCCTGGACAACGCGGCCGGGAGTTGGTGCTGTCCTCCTGGCTGCGTGACTGCGAAGCACCGCTGCTCGTCCTGGAGCAACACGGCCCGCAGTCGGAAACAAACTTTTTATTTTTCCTCAATTGATTAATGACTCGCCCAGTTGATATTTAAACATGTACTTATTCACCTCAAAATGCATCAGAACTCGATATTGTCATCAAATAACAATGATATAAGACATTTTACTCACCGTAGTGGAGATTTGCGCTTGCCGCGCTCTGCCATGATGTGACGTCACTGCGGTGCGTGCTCGCTCCCGTCTGCCTGTCTGCTCCCAACATGGGCCGTGGGGGAGGAGCCAGGAATGCATCAGCTGTAAACCCGAAACTGTGAGCCGTAGATTGCCGCTCAGACTGGCAACATGCGCCACTGAGCACGGCCATTGACAATGCGATGGGCCGTGACGTCATACCCTATCCAGTTGTTCTATATCGGTGGCGCGTGCGGGCCCCTGCCCGAGGCCCCACGGGACACTGGGCCCGATCCGAAAATAATTCACACATAAGTTGCTCCAGAGTCGCACCCCCGCCAAACTATGAAAAAATACGGTACTTTTTCGAGAAAAGTATAGATATTAAATTGTATAAAGTAAAGGTAGCGACAGCGATAGACACAAAAGAACAGTACACTGCATAGTGCCCACGGCGGGGTTTTTAGTGACCCATGCAATTTAGGTGACAGGGGCTGCATGTTTATGAGGTAGACTTTAAAGCATGAATTGTTTACTTTGTGTGTGATTAATTTAACATCAAAGTAATTACTCATTTCCTCAAAATTCCCTTTAACCTACATATTATTTAATTACCAGATTTTTTTAAATGACTATTGAAAGAGCTGCATTCACCCACGGGCAACACCTATTGGATACACAAGATGAGGAAAAGGTGTGTTAGTATGCTACTTTTCTGATGACTGTAATGTTCAACCTTTTGTTATTCAACAATTACCCAGGCAGGAACATTCGTGCTGCTAGTTTCTAAGCTGTAAGCTATTTCTTTTATTCTTTTAAGAGCGTTGGGCTTCATTTAACAAATGACTTACTGCCACCTAGTGGAGACTTCATTAAATGCAAGTTTATATTTAATATTTTACTTGTCTTTTTAATTTGTCTTATTAATTATTTTATAATTTTACTTGTCTTTCTCTGCCTTCTGTAATTTTATGTTTCTGTGAAGCACTTTGAATTGCCCTGTGTATGAATTGTGCTCTACAAATAAACTTGCCTTGCCTTGCCAAGTTATGATCATACCTTTAAAGAAGGAGGATGTGTGTTGATATCCACCTGTTACATACAGTATAATGTGAAACAGAAGAGGGCACTAGTATGCTACATATAGCCCACATAGAGACTTCTTTTATTAATAATTGAGACACTCTTACTGATTTTACAGTTTCCTTATTCAGAACCACCAGTGACTCTCAATTCGCTTAAGTTAATTTATTGGAGAAGCATGGACACAAGCATAACGTCAGCATGCTCGTCAGTCCGCTGGACTCCTAAAAGTGAGTGCCAAAAACAAAAAACATGCACCTTATAAAGACTCCTGACCCTATGACCTCACAAAAAATAGCATAATGCGAACCGGACCGTGCAAAACACACGACTCTTCCGCGTGCTTTTTACGACTGCACTTAAATAAGTAACAGATGTATTCTCACATTCCTTTACTCTACAATATAGTGATGGCTGTTGTTACTAATTCTAAACTGCATATTATGCCCCACAACACTACGACTCACTCACTAAGGCAGATTGGAGTTTTTTAAACAATAGTTGAGGAGGGGGGCAGGACACCCACGTGAAAGCCCTGATATGGACCTTCAATAATGACTCACAGTATTATTATCATTATTATTCCACGAATAGAGATGAACGAGCAGGACTCGACAGCATCAAAAGCAGAAAGCAGCATGCACGGACACTAGACGCCAGTGGAACAGCAGGAGTCAACTCTTAGAACATAGAAGTGAACCTCCAAGCTACAGACGTGAGCGTAGGCTGAGAGCAGCAGGTGAACAATGACAAAATGGACAAAAAGGCAGCGCACAAGCAACGGGAGAGGTTGCAGGACGGTTGATGAATTGGAGCAGATGAATTGTGAAGAGCAAAGGTTCAAATATGAAATCTTTGCGTTGATTGAATCAACGCAAGGATTTCAGTGTGGCAAATACTAACTCAAAGATGAAAGAAAATGTGAGACTTATGCACTAAAAAGAAAAACTTATTTTTCATATTCAATGCTTTTAAGGCTTTGGCATGATGATTTACGACTCTGGGGCTGTCCTGTAGTAATTATAAACATTTGAAATCAGTCTTTGGTCTTTATCTCCTTTCAGTCTCTGGTGCTGTCATACATCGATGGAGTTGGCTGTGGTGTAAAGAAACTGTGTGAGACCAAGAATCAGCTGCATGAGGGCACAAAGCTTCTAAAGATGGCTGAGGAGAAGAGCAGCTTGAACATGGATGTATTGCAGTCGTTGGAGAAACTGAGGGAGGTGTCAGAGAGGCACACTCAGCTGCTGGCCGCTGTCAACAACTTGCCCCACCTGTACTCTGGTTTGTACCAGCAAAATGACTTGTAATTTGAGACTTCAAGATTTCATGGCTTAACATGGTTCAGTTACAGAGAGCATTGCTTGTGTCTTTTGTTTAGCTTTGATACTGGAGAGAATTTTGGGTTTAATATATGGCAAAAACATAAATACCAGAAACTTTAATGCAGAAAGATTTCCCGGAATTCCTCTCCCAAAGCTGAAATTAGAACAGTATCTTTGTATCTTTGACCTGAGTGTGTTGCTTTTTCTTCTAACAGTACAAAGCATGGTGTTCCAGACGGAGCGCCTGGTGGAGTCTCGCAGGCTTCTGGAGGCCCATGCCCGCTTGATGCAGTTGGAGAGTTGGCAGGATGACATCATTTGGCAGCTCCATGGGAAACTCCACAGTACTGAGGACCAAGAGTTGGTGAAAGACTACTTCTCTGGAGTGAGACAGCTTGTTGACACCCTGGGTAGGATTATTCACTAGATATGCTTGATTTATCATTATTTGATCATGACGCTTTTTGGGCCAATGTCACCTATTTACGTGAGAACGACTACAGCCATTTCAACCTGTTATTTTTGACAACTTATTTTAATTTAGGTTTAGTGTATATCTTTTGACAAAAAGATAATCTAGTTTTAGTCAAGATCTAGTCAAACAGTTCTCTTTCTCTAGTTTTAGTTGAACATTTTTTCATGTAAATTTAGTTCACTATAAATTTAGTACAATTTGACCCATACTTTGATGCCACTGGGGCACTCTGTAGCGAGCAGTGGGAAGCTGGAGTCCAGTGCCCGGGAGGACCCACACTGGGTATTGCTCAGTGCCACGGGCCCCAGGCAGGGTTCAAACCCAGGCCCTCTGCATTGAAGTCGGACTTACCAGTTGAGCTACCCAGCCGCAGCCGCAGTCAGCAAAATATTACTGTGACTAAAAGTAACACACTATAATCAACTATATTAACAGTACGTCACTTTACTGCCAAAACGTACACAAATTGCCCTGAAACTTGTTAACTTTGCAGCAACACAGAACAGCTGTAATCTCTTGTGCTCTTCACCGACTAGCAACATACAGCACAGCCATAATTTTTTTAATACTCTATACTATAATAGTATAGCAAGTCACAAGGAAATTCTTTTAATTCTTAGTGCTGTTTTTAAATGCGTCTTCATGTCTTTGGATTAAGTAATGAATTTGTCAGTGCTACAACAAATTCTTCTTAGCCTAAGAAGCAGACTTGTACGTTGACCTCTTTTTTGGGGAGTAGGGTGGAGACTGGAGGCCATCAGCAATATATTATTATTTGTTTCTTTTCGCCAAATTTCATTTTTTTTGCAGGCCCACGTAATTCCATTGATTTTTTTCTCACTAAACTGAGTGAGCACTTGTATTTCATGCAGGTAGAGAAATATGGGCTGTGGTGAGTAGCGCTCTTACATTAGCCCTGCAGAATCCCACACCGTTTGTATCTGCAGTGAGGATAGTGGAGCGTGAAGAAGCCCTAGACCAGGCTCTGCTGAAGGAGAGGGGACGATCAGGGGGACGCCCACTACCACCGGATCGACCACGCTGCTGGAGAGCCTATTTCTTTAAGGTCTGTGTTTTGGTCATAATTACCTGCTGTTTAGTTTGATCGCTTCTCACTGCTCATGCACAGATTTTACTCGAAGGCCAACCAGAGTTGGACTGGATGGCCTTCTCTTCCAGTGTTTTTATGCGTTTACTTGTTACAGTGGGGTGCAAAACTTTAAGCAGCATTGGTCAAAAAATCTGATTTTATGCACAGTGCAGCAAGGGAAGGTTGATGTTCAAAAGGCATAAATTACTGATGAGGCATTCCCATAACATTTCAAACAGAATCTTTCTACTATTTATTACATTGAGAAATATCAGAAACGGGCAAAAAGGCCACCCATTAGGCAGGTATGTAAGCAGCCAAGAGTCAATTCTAATTAGAGGGATTTTTGCCCATTCTTCATAGATTATAGGTTAAACATTTCTCTCATGCATCTCTTCACGCAGATGGCCAATGCTTAGAACCTTTGCTTGGCTGTTCCCAGTGCTTCAAGTACAAGCATCTTGTTGTACCTCCTGCACATTTGTTTTTTTTTTGTTTGTTTTTTTTTTCATTTGACTCTCTTATATGCTGCCTTGATTTTAGCTTCAAGCCTTCTTTTTCATGGTGGGTATTGAATCTCATGGTTGCTCTTGCGATAGCTCAGTGTCTCAAGGATCACTGCTGCTGAAACTCACTGGTTCATCAGCTCATTGGTTTCAGGGAGGGCCGCTGTAGGAATCACTCTCAATGCTGCATTTATGTCTTCTAGTACACTTCCCATGGTACTTCACTCAGTTGCTGAAATTGGGATCAGAGTTGCCTGGTATTCATTTTTATGTGATCTTATTTTTCAGGTCAGTTGCCGCCTTGTTAAGCGTGATTGGACTTAGTGGGGCTTTGTAACCAATATCTGGTTGACGAGTTAATATTATCTACCTTCTGACCTGACATCCTTACTCCCCCTTGCCACAGCATTTTAATTGTACTTTTAGTTGGTAGCTAGGTGTTCCAACAGCTACAAGCGGCAACTGTTTTTTGGTATCAGTGTCGATTGTGGTTTTTGAAGTAACCAGTTCTCCAATTTGAACCTTTTTTTCATGTAACCCATCTGACTAGGATTACTGGATTAATAACATTCCAACAGAGCCTTGTTCTCGCGTCTTGCCGATCGTCTTCTTCCAGTAGCCCATTAGGCCGTAAGGTGAACCCCAAAAAGTCTTTCAGAAATTGAATTTTGCTCCACAGAAAGGGAACTGCACATTGTTCGTCACAAAATATCCTGCTAATTCTTTGTGCCAAAGCATTTAATGCAGAACTACTTTCTTCAGAGTGCAATACAATTTGGGTTTTTGATGAGTGGCGTGCCTCCACACGTGACCGCGCTGCACCAAAAAGGCACACACTTGATGTCAACAACACAGTACAATGGTGGCGTCCGTAGTATGTAGCAGCTCCGACGACAATGAAAAAATGAAAAAATGTCTTCCTGAATTGTAAGCACGACAAAATAAGCGGTGCTATACACACATTAGTTCTGTGATGCATGAGAAAATGCGAGATTTCACCATCACACGGCGGAATACTTACAGAAACCGTAAATAACGATGGCTTGTATTGACCGGTGAGTGTCGGAGAGTGGCTGAACTCTACAAACACTGTATTGATCTGGAGTTTGACGGTATTCCCATAGACGCTGTCTTCATCTCATGTGGTCAGTTGCAGAATGCTTCTGAGTTGAAGGAAGACCATAGCCTTCTGCTGCATCTTAAAGACAAAGACTGTGTGGCTTTGGAGGTGCACGTAGAGCTGCTGGTGGATCACATTGTATACACATCGATGGCCCAGATCAGAGGATGCCAGCCCAGTGGAAGAAGTTTCTGTCTGAAGGAACAAACAAAGAAGCACTTGTTGAATTCTTGTATGATGTATAGCAAAATGCAGACCTTACAGTAGTGAGCAAAAATCTCAGTTTGTATATTGCACATAGAGGTCAATGTCACTTTGTGACTGCAATGGAAGGTCTACAGCCTACACATGCTGTTGAAGATCTGCACTGTGAGCATGAGGAATGTGACAATGTTTTTTTTGCATGCACAGCATGCTGCATTGGAGCATACAACTGTCATCATTAAGAGCCCCGACACTGATGTGGCAGTCATTGCTGTAGCTTTCCAGAAAGACTTGCCATGCAGCTTGTACATTTTCACAGGGACTGGCCACAGGACACGGATCATTGACATTACAAAGGTGTCATCTGCTCTTGGAAATGGTGTGTTCAGCCCTGATTAGAATTCATACATTCAATGGAAGTGACTCCACAATTGCATTTTATCAAAAAAGACATTTTCTGTTGCATGTGAGAAAGAGGATTTCACAAATCTGTGTACTAACTTGGACCACTCAACACTTGCCTCACTCACCAGTATGTATGTCACCGATATGATCAGCCAGCTATTGATGATGTCAATGAAGCTAGGTACAAGGCTGTCTGTATGGTTTCATCAGCCGAGCTTGAGTTCTCCCCCCTACAAATGATGCCCTCTGTCAGGCTACAATCTTGAGATCCTGTCTCGAACCAAGCATATGTGCTCCATCACCTGCAGAATATTGTTGGCACATAGAGGATGGTGATTTACAAGTAACCTGGATGACGAGAAATACAGCTCCTGACAGTGTTTTGCATATGATAAACTGAAGTTGTAAAGAGAATGGCTGTGGGACAGGATGATAATCCTGTGTCTGATTTATGTAGGTGTTCTAACTGTGTCAATACAAAAGAACTAGACGAAAAGGAAGATGACAACTGTCCTGACACTAAAAGTGAGGACTAATTATGTCATGTGGGTGAAGACCTATGCTTTTATGTATTTTATTTTCAATGTATATTGATTATTTTAATGATTGATCTATGTTAATAGCTACAAATGATGAAAAGTTCCTCACAAAGTGTACAAAAAACAAGGTCAATATACACATGTTACAAATGAAAACATCAAGAGAGCCAGTGTATTTAAAGCTTGTCTGTGCAATTGTGTCTTCAGCTGTTTTTGAGTAATAAATGAATCAGAATTCGTTTTATTGCCATTGCTAGTGAAGTAGTTCACATACTGGATTTTTTTATGGTACAATAGTGCAACATGAAACAAAGGATAAATAATAAGTAACAAACACTCTGACTATAAGGCATGTAGTAAACTAATGATAATAAAAAATATATGCACCAGGATAAAAGGAATCTGGTTATATACAAAAATATATAGAAATAAGAAAAAATATAACATCTAACACAGCAGCATGAGGGTGTATTTACAAATAGGAATGAATGAATAAAACAAGAAAGAATGAATTAATCATCTTCTATTGACTAACATTACATAATCTATCTTCACCTTGTCTATTTGCCAAATTGTTTTTCGTGGACACAGCAAAAGCTCTGTTTAGAATCCATTTGGCCCTTTTTTATAGGATTTTCGGGTCTGTTTCTCTTTACCTGTACAACATTGACGCCACCATATTGCCGTATTCTTGACATCAAGCGAGTGCGCCATTGGTAAAGCGCGCCACTCCTCATGACCCACATCGTATTGCGCTCTGAAGAAAGAAGTACTGCCTTAAATGCTTCAGTACAAAGAATTTGGCAGGATATTTTGCAACAAACTTTTGGTTGGTAGGTGAGCATAACCCGTTATTGTTTATCAATTGACGATCGTGTAGTTTCCTTACTGTGGAGCTAGATAACACGAAAACGGGATTCAACTAACGGCCTACATGTTTCATCAAGACCTTGTTAGTTTGGCCTTGGTATTGTCTCTCAAAGGTTAGTGCAAAGGATCTTGCCTTAGGACCCACACTGGGAGTTGGTATTTTGCTCACTTGCACTAATGGGGATAAGAACCCCATGATACACTATGGGCGCGATCTTGACGATGCAAACATTGACGCTAACCCTAAACGCAAGCGCTAATCCTGAACGCAGATGCAGACGCAAAGGCAAACGCAAACCTTCTCGTGATCCCGAGATGCCCCATGAGTGGGCAGTGACTGGGCTAGACATTGAGGAGGAAGGACAGAGAAGCGCTTCTGACTGTTTATCAGCCGTGAGCCATTTGGTACCGCCTGC
>JAADKR020363025.1:2140-15218 GCA_011763505.2 Lythrypnus dalli | reverse complement strand
ACAACTGACCTTTTCCACATTAGCTTTTCATTCACACATGCATAATCCACACTTTCTAACAGAGAAGGACAATATTACAATATTATAACTCTCACTGTTATTTCAGGCGTTCCGTCTCTAAAGGCCTTTCCATTTCTGTTGTTTTATTTTGAAGGCCTGACTAAATGTGCAAATGGTGCACATGACTACCTAATATTCTTAAGCAAAAGGATGTACTTTAGCTGCCTATTTCTGTTGTTGAACTCAATTCTGCCTGTTCGGACTCTAAACGCTAAATGGAAGCGCTGCAAAGATAAATCGTTGCCATAATGATGTTTTAGCCGGTGCAGTCTAGAGCCTCCTCACTCCATTAGAAGTCACTGCTATTTCCTTTGATTGACAGGCTCTAGAGAACTGTGGAGGGTCGTTGCCCTTTTTTGGAACATCCACAACATGGGCCTATTACTTTGAATGGGGCGTAATGGCTTAAATTTATCTCCTGTTATAATATATCTATGCTTTAGATTAGCCACGTTAGTATAAGCGAGCGTTTGTGATCAGCCTATTTCTTTGTGATAGAACCTAGGTTATAGGTGTACTACAAACATAGTCTGACCGTACAGCATGGGCCAATGTGGTAAGCTGTGATATCAATGAATGCCCAGTCACTGAGTGATACCTGACTTTCTGCTGAAGCGCAGACCAGCTTCACATCACTTTTTATTTTCTGCTTCATGGGCGTATTCCTCCTGTATTCCAGCTTTTCCACACTCCCATAAGGCTTTCCAGGTCAACTTTTTTATACTTTTCAATACATTTGCTGTTGTCCCACATTCCACTATCTCTTGTGTGTGCGCATGTGTGATTTCTAAATATTGACTGAGCAGGTATAGCAGAAACCATCAACATTTTAATGGCCACAGTACTGGTTTTGTCGACTAAAATGTGTTGTTGCAATTTTAGTCAAAGTAATATTTTTGTTACTTTTAAGTAATATTTTTGTACTTTTGACTGCTGCTTCTGGGAACACACATGCTTATGAAATATTGACACAAAGTCTTGCATACCCTACTTTCAAAACATGAAATGCAATAAAAATGACTAACTTTTTACATTGCACTGCCCTAGTGTTAATATTATAAACTGGTTTGACCTCCTCAGTCTTCTCCTGGGAACATTCCTCCTGATGTGTGACTAAACAAGTGTGTCTTTGAAGCCGTTTGTGCTCATAGTTTCTTTAAAGTGTGGCCACTGGAGACCTCAGTTGTTTTCCACTTCCCTTTGGACGAGCCGCTAATGATTAATTCAGTTTTTGTAGTGGAAACAAATGAAAGGTTTGTTGAATTCCCACAGTGCTTTTACGCCTTTTGTGGAAAGAACATTCTTGGGGGTGTGATCTGTGAGATGTGTTTTGGAAAACTCTTAAAGGCTAATAATTCACTCTTAAAACACTCTACAGTTGTGGAGTAAAGAGTGCCCTGTGTTTGCAAAGTGATAGAATTGTAAAGTCGTTATTCAAGTGTTTAAATGTATTTCTATGGGGTTTCATAACATAGTGGTTGGGGACATTTGCAAAATCAACCTTTCTCTCTTTAAAACATGTTTTAACATTGTTCCTAATCAAAAACAGAGTAGTATTTCACTAGAGTAATATTCCACTTCATTCACAGTTTTGAGTCATCCTCGGGTTAACCCTTTTTAATTTAGCTTTTTCTTCCTCTTATCTCTTCTGTAATCCAACATTGTACCTGTTTAAAGTGTTTTCAGGCCGTGCTGAAGCTGCCGACCAGTTAATCTAAACTGAAAGTTACTTTTTAAAATAAGTTATTCCCACTGCTGCCTGCGGGGGAGCCCCAGACAAAGTCTGTACTAGTTCATTCTTACATTCAGACATTATTTCAAATTATAAATAGGCAAAATTGCAACGTTGAGTCTATTTTTAAGCACCATATGCAGGAGTTGAACACTTAAAAGCTACAATGAGTGTCAAATACTATTATGTCGTTTTGACTTGACCTATTGTATTTTGATGTTGTGTTCAGGGTCAGGACGATCTCCGACAGGACGCAGTGATGCAGCAGGTCTTCAGTATG
The DNA here is from genome assembly GCA_011763505.2 of Lythrypnus dalli. Lineage (NCBI taxonomy): Eukaryota > Metazoa > Chordata > Actinopteri > Gobiiformes > Gobiidae > Lythrypnus > Lythrypnus dalli. The sequence continues at coordinate 13,146 of JAADKR020363025.1, read as the reverse complement.
TGCTCCATGCTTCTGCAGCGCAACACAGACACTCGCAAACGGAAGCTCAACATCAGGAGATACAAGGTCAGCAGCATCTTCTAATATTCTTGAATGGACTATAGCAAGGATGTTCAAACTGTTTTCTCCAAGTGCCTTATACTGAAGCATATACAGTTTGGAGGCCACCGTTTCGTAGTTAATGCACCAAAAAATTCAACTAGGTGCATGTACACACCATTATTTTGGTTTAGAATAATAATGGCAGCTTTTCTTTTTCTCACAATGAAATGTTAGTTTTTGATGTTATAATTGTGCAGTGTTATGAAGCTTGTTGTAAAAAGTACAATCTCTGGTGATGTGTGCCAATTCAACAAGAAGCCTGAGGGCCACCAAAAATTGATCCCCGGGCCGCACTTTGGACATCTCTGGACTATAGGCACCTGATTGACATTTTGTTTCTCAATATTTTCCCAAGATATTGATCATGGTTTTTGCTGTAGGTGGTGCCTTTCTCTCAGCGCAGCGGCGTCTTGGAATGGTGCTCTGGGACGGTTCCTATTGGAGACTTCCTGGCCGACCCCAAAAAAGGAGCCCACATACGCTTCCGACCGCGGGACTGGACCAACCTGGACTGTCGTAGGAGAATGATTGTATGACATCACAAAAGTTCATTCCGCCTTCTATAATACCTTGTAACCTCTGGTTCATTTCTCTGTAGGATGCTCAGAAACAGGCCTTTGATGAGAAGCTGCAGGCCTACCTGGAGGTGTGCAGGAACTTCAGGCCAGTCTTCAGGTATTTCTGCATGGAGAAGTTTCTGGACCCCGCCGTGTGGATGGAGAAACGCCTGGCTTACACTCGCAGTGTCGCCACTTCCTCCATCGGTGAGATGATTTTTGATCATATGTTTTAACAGATATTGTCAAATCCTGCTATTAGATCGACAAGGCGAGAATGATGAACTTTTGTCACTTTTCAATGCGATTTGTTTTGCAATACAATTAATTACTGTAAATTAGGCGTTGTGAATTAAAATGAACAGAGATTCAATTAAAGAGAAAAAAAAAATGTCAAAGGTCCAAACATACTGTGTCAATTTACTATTAAATCTGAATGCCTATAATCATATCTACCATGCTTTGAATAGAAGGCAATTATTTGTATCCTGTGATTATTTCTAATTCTAGAAACAGTGGTATTATTTGTGTTCAGCAACAGTTTGTGCTTGTGCATATGTAATTAAAAAGTGTCAAAGAGCTCTCGAAAGAGGAAGCCTGGTAGTTTTCAGTCATGGGTTCGTGACTGAAAATATGAAATATCCAGCTAGTAGCTGTCCAGCCCTTTCTACGTAGCTTGCCAAAGGCTTTCTAGGCTTTTCAAAGGCTTCATTTCTGCTTGATTTCTGCTTAAAATATGTTGGAATATTATCTTGGCTACTACCTCTCCAGAGTGAACTCTATGTAAGTCGCATAGTTACACAAGTATCTTCCGCTAATTTCGGACTATTGGAAAATTAACTTTGGTGTCCAGTACTGGACCCAGAGACATGAACTCGAGACATTGTGCTGGTCTGACCATTGACCGCTGATTGACAGCTGTAAACCAAATCATACTGGGTCTAGGAACAAGGTCCTGAGAAACAAGGTTATGACCTTACTGTAGAGATTGGTTATTGAAAAAGAGATGGAACAACATGACCCCATACAATAAATGACAATTTAATTTACTTCTCCAACAATGACCTCTGCTCTTCTTTATTGAAAAAGGAAATACATGTCCGTTTACAAAGGCGCTCTGTACTTGCAGTTGGATACATCGTGGGTCTTGGCGACCGGCACATTCAGAACATCTTGATCGACAAGCAGACGGCTGAACTGGTGCACATCGATTTGGGTCCAAAACTTTTTCTTCTTTCTTTTTGCCCTTTATTACAGTGGTATTGACCCTTTCATAAGCACTCTTAAATGTATTGCATGTGTTGTTCTGTGTGTAGGTGTTGCTTTTGAGCAGGGTAAGATCCTGCCCACTCCAGAGACTGTGCCCTTCAGACTCTCCAGAGACATCGTGGACGGCATGGGCATCACCGGAGTGGAGGGAGTTTTTAGACGGTTTGGAAATAATATTATTAAATCTTTGTAAATCAAGTGAAATACCACCTCGGGGAACAACATTAGAGCATTGTTTCAAGAAAGAAAAAGTTAAATTTGCATGATATTTTTCCTTTAAACCCAATACAAAGTCATCTTTCTGGTTCAGATGTTGTGAAAAGACCATGGAGGTGATGAGGAGCTCCCAGGAGGCTCTGCTGACCATTGTCGAGGTGGGAATCCTGACTCTCCAATCCTTTCCCTCGATTAAGTTTTTTTGACTGTAGATCTGCTGTCTCCAGGTGCTGCTGTACGACCCGCTGTTCGACTGGACCATGAACCCGCTGAAGGCCTTCTACCTCCAGCTCGACGAGCAGCAGGAGCTCAACGCCACGCTCAGCTCCACCATGGGCACAGACGACCTGGACAACCACCGCAAAGCCAGGTACTGCTCTGGAATATGCATTTACACGACTATTGACTGAACTTTTGATTGTGTGAGAATGTAATGTTCTCACCAAAACATATCTAATTGTTTGCAATTCTCTAAAAGTTCAAAATTAAGCTTCCTTGTGTTTTTAAAGGCCATTTCTGATTTTTTTTTTTTTAATATCTTCAATACACGTGTGCTCTTTGCTTGTGTTTTTAGGATTTAAAACATATGATATTTACAACCAAGAGATCACGAATGGGTACCAAAATAAAATTGCTTTATTTGTCATTGCAACAACTGCTCTGGGAGCCACATCTGACGGTTCACCTGGATCTACTGGGACCTACAATCTCCAGCCTTAACAGTCCTGTTATCGAGACTGAGGAGTCACTCTGTTGCCACATGGTTAAATCACCAATTCAAAAGTGTCAACCAATCCTGCCAAGTCCAACTAACCCCAGGCTCGCACTGACTGCTGCACGGCTTTGCTACATATTTAGTCCGTTTTTTCTGCAAACTGTGACTCGCATCGAGTTCAGTTTTATGTACGCAAGACCACAAGTCCAGCAAAACCAACTCCAGGTCTGCTCTTTTCAGCTCCTGCCTCAAAAATCCACAAGAGACAAATACAGCCATAGTTTTCCACTTCGAGGGTAAAACTTGTCTGTGTCACAAATGTCCTCCTGATCCTCTGTGACCACATGCCTGTGTTTTGCTGTGTTGTTGACATTAGCATAGTTAGCACAAGTTTGTTCCCCATTTTTTTGTTCTGAGATTCACCGGATCCTCTTCATTGGCGGGCACCTGGCATCTTGTTTGCTCTGTGTGCATTTCCTGGGTTTGACCAAAGAGTGCTTCGGTCCCCGAGGCATCCAGCAAAATTAGACTCCAAACGGATTGTTTCTGTTGTGCCATTCAGCCTCGGAAAATGAGCTGCCCTGGTTAATGTGAGCTACAACAGCGATTTTAATTGCCCTGAATCATTGAAGAGGCTGCACTGGAGATGTTTAGGATTCAATGTGAGCCTGGGGTACAAGAAATTCCAAGTCTAAAGTGTCCAAAGTAAAAAAAAACACAAATGCCATGGTTCTTCATTCATTTTACGCAGAGAAATTTAATTTATGGTTTTGTAATACATCAAAAATGTTTGTTTTTATAGAGATGTGGCAGAACTCGTTTAAAGCAGATTTGATCTTGGTCTAGGCCTTGTGGTACTTGGAAGGTCGAATATTGTATGAGATGGGACTTGAAAGGTCAGACATTGTCCCATACAGTTTATTTTTTATTGTTTTTTCAGTGACAGTCAGATTTTCAACAAGGTGGCGGAGCGTGTGCTGCTGCGGCTTCAGGAGAAGCTGAAGGGAGTGGAAGAGGGCACCGTGCTGAGTGTTGGGGGACAGGTTAATCTGCTCATCCAACAAGCCATGGACCCCAAGAACCTCAGCCGCCTATTCCCGGGCTGGCAGGCCTGGGTCTAGACTGTTCACAGGCTGGCAGGCCTGGATTTAGACTGTTCCCGGGCTGGCAGGCCTGGGTTTAGACTGTTCACAGGCTGGCAGGCCTGGGTTTAGACTGTTAATGGGTTGGCAGGCCTAGGTCTAGACTGTTCACAAGCTGGCAGGCCTGGGTTTAGACTGTTAATGGGTGGCAGGCCTGGGTTTAGACTGTTCACAGGGTGGCAGGCCTGGGTCTAGACTGTTTACAAGCTGGCAGGCTTGGGTTTAGACTGTTCACAGGGTGGCAGGCCTGGGTTTAGACTGTTCACAGGGTGGCAGGCCTGGGTTTAGACTGCTGGAGAACCAGATATTCTGCTGACCACAATGAAACTACTCCCACGACCAAAAAACCCGGACCAGGTGAAGTCTGTCGAAGAGCCAAAAGTTATTCAAATGGCCGACCAAGCTGTTGTTGATGAGTATTGTTCATAGTTTACTTGATTATGCTGCTATGTGTTTCCGTTCAATTTAACGAAGGCGTGATCTCACATTTTAAGGCACACGCTGACTGTTTTATATCCAGAGGTGGTCAAAGTACTTGATTTCAGTATTTGATTAGAAGTACAGACACTACAGGTCAAATAATACTTCAATAAAGTAAAACATAATCGGTTACAATTTCACTAAAGTACTGAACTGTTTGCTGCTGAAGATAATAAAGTATTCAATGATACTGACCACCTCTGATTATATCATATATATTTAGCATTTTAACTCGACCCATAAAGATATAAAGCGTGACCATTTTAACATTTAAACCACTATCAAGCACCAAACTATTATTCAGTATCTCAAATTGGAACCTGTACATGCGAATGAACGAACATGGAACTTGTTCATGTACGGTAATTTTCACACTGGCAGTGGTGAGGTCAAACTAAACACTTGCCCGGGGCAAATGAAATCCCAATGTGCTTTTGGGTTGAATACGTTAATTTGCCCATGCCCTGCTTTACATTATACTGTATAATTTGAGAAAAATGCACTTTAGCTGCTGAATGGTTCTTCTTAAAGTGCATATGACATACTGTACTAAAGGTCCATTGGCACGACACACACTCGTTTTCCCCACGATAATCCATTCACAAATGTCGACTGGAATCTAAATGTCCACACTTTTCACTCTTGGACTTAACAATATTTGGGATTTGTTCATATTTAATTCCTGCCTGATTTGTTGAAATTTTACATTCCAATAAACAAGGCAATATGTACAATTTATTAGATTTTCTCAAAAACTAAATAATAGATCCAAAATCCCCTGTCTAACTAACTTACCACCAAAATAAAAATTTAAACCTGGCTCAATCCATTATTTAGATTATATCTGCAAATTTTGCCTTTTTATACCTACAATTAACAATTGTTATAGGAAATCTCAAGATGACAACACTTGCAATGCATTTAATACAAACTTACAAAAACTTAAAAACTTGTCATATGCACTTTAAATGGTTAAATGATGGCTCCACATGTCTGTCTCTTTTCCCAGATGCATGTGATCAATTCGACTGTTAAAACTGTCACTCAATACTATGAGAATAATATGCAAATGTATTAAAATACGCTCATGCCTTTGTGAATGTAACCTGCCTTAAAAAGACAATATTTCGTTTAACCTTGAACATGTAAACTGCTTTATTATTTTTAAAATAATGTTCCTATTGACCGTCTGTACTGTTATTATCCAAATGATTCATTGTTTTGTTAGAAATGTTAAATTAATTAAAAGTCTACAAGAAAACATCCTGACTTGCCTTTATTAGATATGGACAGTATAAACTCAAATTAATATTGTAATATTTAGGCCTTGTTTGGGCACAAATTCATTTTTAAACTAAAACTGTCAAGTACAAGAAAATATGTTGTATTAAGATTTTATTTTATTAAGAAACTTGCATCAAACAGGAATGAGGGTAAAGCTCAATCCATTGTTCAGATTTTTTTCACTGAAAATATTGGCATTGTTGGGCTCTTAATGGCAATTTTTTTTGGAAATATAAAAACATAAAATGACAGAATATGTGCAATACGTTTTTCCCCACATATATGCCAATAATCAGCAAAAGTTTCAAATTGATGTCTATTTAAATATATATATTTATATATATATATATATACACAGTATATACAAATCCCCTATTCATCCGCAGTGTCTCTCCTTCATTTGAATGAAACAATGTTAATAATATTGTAATTTCAATTATGGACAACTGTAACACATGCTGTAAGTTTTGATTGTGAATGTTTGAGTGTGAGATTTTCTGTTTGTCTATTTTTCTACAAAGATTCGACTGTTAAAAATTTTGGAACCAGATTGAATGCTTTTTAATGAAATGTATTTGAAGCTGAAACCTTGTGCCAAACTTCCTGAAAGTGTGTTTCTTTTTGAAGGCTCGTATTGGCCACTTGTGCTGTTTGTGTGAGTCCTCAGGTGAACCCTCAGGTCACACTTGTGTTTCACTTCACAAACACTTGAGCTCAAACAAAGAAGCTGCAGGAGATGGATGGACTTTGGAGCAGAATGATCAAAGAGGTGGGAGGGGCCAAAACCGGGTGAAAAATCCAGAAGATGCTCAAAGACCGTTTTTGGAGTTAAATGTCGGTGTTGGATGTCTGACAAGGACTCTCCTCATCTTTGGAATATTTTGGAATTACTTCTAAAAATAAAGACACAATGGCGTCTAATCTGGTAAGTAAAACTTAATATCCACTTTTTTGTTGACACAGAAGTTATTTAATTTAAGTGTATTTTTAGGCTTGACCGTATCTAAGAGCTAATGCGCTACATTGCAAAAAATAATGTGGAAATAAGTAAAATTCTCTTGAAATAAGTAAATTTGCCCCTGGTTTGAAATTCAAGAAATTTGTCCATGGGAAGATGTTTTTTTTACTTAAATTTTAGTGTGAGGAGATCACTTTTTCTTCATATAAGAAGAAAAAATCATGAAACTAGTTTCTGAAATAAGGGGCAAATTCCTTTGTTTCAGGGGTAAAAAATGTAGTGTGACTCTTATTTTTGCTTTGAAATTTGTTATGCATGAATTCAACTAAATGTGTCTCATTGCAGAAAAAAAGTAATTTCTTCATAAGGTAAAAAGGCTGGATTTAAGAATATTTTGCGTTTTGAGTAATTCTGACTTTGAGTTAAAACAAATGGCAATTTTTAAGTAAAGTGAAATGTATTCCATGGGATAATTAACCTTATTTTAGGTGCAACTAGATGTTTTGTAGCTCTCAGTACAATAAGATAATTTCACTGAGCTGCACAAGTCAACTCAAGTTACTTGCTTTGGAACTAGTTTTTGTTACTTAACCATGTAAACTCCCTGTGCAGTACGAGGACGTGGGCTCCAGTCTGGTTGGTGCTAAGAAGAGGCCTCCCAGTCGTGAGGAGGTCAGACCTCAGTACGTCCACCACATCGCTCAGGCCCCGCCCCCTCCAGAGCTCCCCTCCAACATCCACACCAAGTGTAAGACCGTCATCCTTCATCCTACAGTCAACAGCCCAGCTTCTACTCCACCAAATCATTACATTACTGAAAACTCAGCCATTTGCACAAAAACACTGTGCAAGTTCATATAAAGTCATCTTCAGCTGATTTATTTTAGGTTATTACTGTCAATTTTCTGGATAAATTACAATTACAACATTGACTTAACACAACAACAAAGAAACACTGTATTTTAACTGCCCAAGACTGACGCTTTAATCATCTTTAATTGTACGGTTAACAGATTTAGTATTTCTCTTGTTCTCCTGCAGATGCTAGAGACAAATGCTTTAATGCAATGGTGACAGGTCTGTGCTGCCTCCTGGTTTTACTCATCATTATTGCCATCCTGCTTGGATATTACTGTGAGTATTTTATTCTTTTAAATAACTACAGTATTTGTGGATGCACAATCCTGTCAAAACCTTGAGGCAAAGCTGGTCGTGCCTGGTTAGTCCCTCGATCCAATCCCATCCAACTCTATTTACAGTGGGGTGCGAAAGTTTAGGCAACCATGTTAATTTTCATGATTTGCTTTTATAAATCATTGATTCTTAGGATAAAAAATGCCAGTTAAATATTTCACATAGGAGACGACCACAGTGATATTTGAGAAGTGAAACAAAGTTAATATACAGGTCTGGGAGTGAGATGGCCATTCCAGAATGTTGTACTTGTTCCTCTGCATAAATGCCTTAGTAGATTTTGAGCAGTGTTTAGGCTCATTGTCTTGTGGAAAGATCCAGCCTCGGCACAACTTAAACTTTGTCACTGATTCCTGGACATTGGTCTCCAGAATCTGCTGATATTGAGTGGAATATAACAGGTTTAGAAACTCAAAGGCCAGGGCTCACAGTAAACTATGTGCTGTTTTGATTCATATTTGTAGTGTCCTCAAAGTAAAATACAAATAACACAAATAGCAATGTGCTTTATTTTCCTTTAAAAGACTTACCAGGGGTAAAAAAAAAAAAATCTGCCCAAGCAAGGTCCAGGAAGACCTTCCTGTTCGGATGTTCCGCAGTGTGGCTTTAACTCTATTCTGATGTTCCGCTGTTTGACTTAAACCTGTCACAATGACAGACATTTCTCGGAGGATAAAATGTCCAAAAATGTACACAGTCCTACCGATATTATAAGGGTGTAATCTGACCCGAGGGAGTATAAAATGTCCCAGGCCAAATTATACCCCGTGTATAGTTTGGCCCAGGCCATTAGATGCTCACTCCAGTTTTCTCTTTCTGCTGCTGTAGCCAATGATAGGTCAACCTTGTGTTTCAGATCAAATATATACGTCCCCTTGCTCAGGTCCTGGGCTGATGAGTGCAAATTCAGCTAGCTAATATAGTATCCTCGAAACATCAGTGATCCACCCCCATTTCCACCCCCGTTTCACTGTTGGAATAGTGTAGGCCTGGTTGCCTCCTCCAAATGTAACATTCATGGTTGTGGCCAAAAAAGTAAAATTTCAGTCTCATCACTCCAAAAGACCTTGTTCCAGAAGCGTTGTCTCTCAGCTCTTGGGCAGATTGAAGCGGAACACTTTGTGAAAGTGTGTGAAAAGGGCTTTCTTCTGGCAACTCGACAATACATCCAAAAATGCAAAATTCTGCAAGGGTTTGTAAACTTATGAGCACAACTGTATTTATATCGCTTAGTGTTTATACGTTTTTTTACCATTTACAGCCGATACAAAAACCTGACAATGTCACACCTCATAGTCAGGTCTTTGGTCTGACTGGAGCTGGAGCTTTAACACATGTCTCTGTGTCCTCAGTCTCGTCCACGTGTATCCACGGGCTGCAGTGTGGAGATGGCAGCTGTGTGTGGGAGGAGCAGTGGTGCGACGGGTCAGTGGACTGTCGGGGCGGCCAGGACGAGGCTCACTGCGGTAACTAGAGTCTAGCTTCAACACATGTCTGCTCTGTGTGCACCGTTCATCTGGAAACCAACACTTTTCTGTTCTCATTTTACTCCAGGTCAAAATGAATGCCTTAAGTTTCATTACAAAGCATTACATTTGATTCAAGCTGACAATAAATCAACATTTTGAGATGATAATCAACTCTTTTTACTGCATATATTCACTGAAAATACAAAATCAAAATACAGCTCTAGACCTGGATTTCAGTGTACAGTATTTCTTACAGAGATATCATTTTATATCATAAAATATCATATCGTTAAATATCAATACCGAGAAACTAAAATAATGTTTTTAAATTTTTTAGGGCAAACACGAATTGGAAATCATTCAACAATACCCACAAGCTAAAGGTACATCATGGAACTTTTTAATAAAAAATAAAAAAAACCTTGATATTATTGTGTATTTGAGCGTATTTTAATGACCCATGGCTATGGGTGGTTAGCATAGGTAAGACAAGGAACTTGGAAGCAGCCGTTACCTGCTGGAGACTAATGCATGGATTAGTCTTTCTAAGTCTGGTTTAGACACTATACTGTATTATATTTTTGGTCTTGGCAATGTTTTTTAGATGGTAAAAAGCAGCTGATGATATTGCTTTAATGTGTCTGTTTAAATTCATGTCTGAGTCCATGATTACTCTTAGATTTCTAACCTGACTTTTAGGTTTTAGAGAAAGTGACTCGAGGTAGCTGCTTTCCATCATGGTGGCCTTTATGATGCTCCAGGATCAATAGTTTTCTCTGGTGACGTACCCTCTCAATGGGAAAATTAACCAGGAACCATAGATCAAATCATAGACCATTGTGATGGAAAGTAAAGATGCCATACTAGCCATCCATCGCCCCTGAGTCACTAAAAGATCGAATTTGCACGAATGTAAAACATTTTTGTCCACCTAAAAGCTTCCATAATGTACCTTTAAAAAAACTGTTTTTGTAATTTAAAGAATTGTTTTAACAGTTAAAACGGAAATGTAGCTCTTTCACATGTTTCACTGATAAAGGTGATGCTGCTGTAACACTATAATGTGGTATCTGTTGTCGGTGTTGGCTCCTGTGTCATGAGTTTGGCATCGAGTCAAGACCCTGTACTTTTAAATTCTCTCTTCCCCCTGTTTCACTGGTGGCATATTGTAATGAGAGATGTGATATTTTGAAAATATTTGTAATAAAACTTTGAAAGCCTCTCATCTTTGCATTTTTATTTGCGTTATTTGCATTTGATCCGCATCCATAGGAAAGGTTTCCTCTTCCAGATCTTTTCTCCTCAGGCTCAGAGCTGGAGACCGGTGATGTTTGGGTGGTCTCTGTGATTCCATATGTCCTCCTCCAGATCTTCTCTCCTCAGGCTCAGAGCTGGAGGCCGTTGATGTTAGGGTTGTCTCTGTTTTTCCATATGTTCTCCTTCAGATGTCATCGCCTCAAGCTCAGAGCTGGAGACCGGTGATGTTAGGGTTGTCTCTGTGATTCCATATGTCCTCCTCCAGATCTTCTCTCCTCAGGCTCAGAGCTGGAGGCCGTTGATGTTAGGGTTGTCTCTGTTTTTCCATATGTTCTCCTTCAGATGTCATCGCCTCAAGCTCAG
>JAADKR020362945.1:0-15228 GCA_011763505.2 Lythrypnus dalli | reverse complement strand
TACCCCCGCAGACCCAGCATTTATCTTGCACTGCGTTTTTATTTTTTTATTGACTCCAATCACTCTCCCTTTCCTGGGTTTTTAATAAGCTGTATCCACTTGATGTCTAAGGGCTGTGTAGTTTAGAATTGAGGGTGTTTTTGGGGGCTTTATTTCACAGGGAAAAAGAATGGAGAGAGACTTCAGCAAAATGGGCAGCCAGGACTCAAAACCATGACATTGATGCTCTGCAGTACATGCTATTGAACATTTAAAACCATTGTTGTGGTTAATACTAAGGCAATTGTTATTTGTCATTTTAGATTTAGTGTACAAATTGGAAGGAATACGTTAGTTTATGAAAGTGCTTTTTCCTCATTAAGAATGTTCTTTTTATTTTATTTATTTATTATTTTATGGGTTCAATATAAAATCTTGAATAATATACTATGCTAGGTGTTAATATTTTTCTCTTACATAGTGGGCAAAATTATTTCTTTCACACAGCCTTTTTACTCTCTGAAGAAAGCTGTGTCATGTTGGATGCCACAAGTGGGAAATAAAACTCTGCAAGTGTTTTTAAATACCGGTACACAATTTCTACAAGCATAAAGAGGCTATTTTCCCCCTCTTCCATTAGTAGAGTACTACGACATTCGATATTTTCAAGCATATACTTTTTCATTTTGATAAAGCTGTCCAGTACAGTTCGGATGACAGTGTGCAGACAAACTCTGTGACATCTCCTCTGTCCTGGGTCTTTTTCCTCTGCGCCGGTCTATGTTTACCTGCTGCAAGAATAGGCTCATCCATCTTTGATTGTTGTGAAATATTACAGCTGTGTCAGGACAGCCTGCCTCCCCAAACCTCATGCAATATTCAGAGGTGATGATATAAGATTCCTCCTAATGAAAAAACTGCAGCCATCGCAAACAGGCCTTTAATATTCTGTCACTGCTGTGGTCTGGGGCTGCAGGAGCAAAGAGTCACCAGAGAGTTTTAATTTAGCATCGCAAAAGCTCAATGTGGTCAAGCAGGATGTTTTTGCAGCCACAGGAAACTATTTGCAGGTTGATTTTTCAGGTTATGTGAGATGCCCTTCATATCTTTACCAGCTTCATATATGATTCATGCAATCATTAGAAGGGAAAATAATTTTATTTGGGGCTTATAAATTAGCAAAAACAGTTTGGAGAGCCACTGATTGGTAGTTAATGCAACTTTTAGGTCATTTTTTGTAATGCATTCATTAGTTTTTCACACTTAAGCAGGCGATATGTAACAATATCTTCCCTGGGGTAGACTGACTAATCTGCGCTATTCAACAACAACCCATTACTTAATACATACACACTCATAACATGGGATAAGTGTCTTCCCCAAGGACAGTATGCACCGGTCAAAGCTGAAAACAATCTGTCGACAAAAGCTTTAAAATTGAACCTCCTTCAAACCCCAACCCTACACATGGTATTTCCCAAATTATCCCCTCTTAGTTCTAGCCAGGGCTGAGCTTGCTTTTTTGTTTGAGATCAGACAGTCCTGGGCATTAGGAGGAGTGACTCTTCCCAGTCACAGCGAGGATTTCCAAACTGCCAACCCTGCTTTTGGTACAGGAATGTTCAGTTCTCTGTGCCAGAAGTAAAATCGACAAACAACTATTTCACAGGCAAGATGGCTGAAGTGCATTACCCAAAGACTGTATATTCGAGACAAAATACAAGAAAATCAATTGAAGTTTGCATATGTGAAAGCTGCATATGTCAACATGCTTTTATAGAGTAGAAAGTAGAAAGAGAAAAAACAGTACTGTGTGATAAAACTACTGTAAACATCTGCTTGAGTGCATGTATCTAAGCCACACTCTGCAGCCCTGATATGGCCACCCTGGAAGTGTGGAGAAGCTTGAAAAGACACAAGTGCCCACTCGAACACGTCTGTGACACCGTGGGACGAAAGCCAGTGCGTCCAGGGTCCAGGGACATAAAGCAGACGCCCAGCAGTGAGCCCTGTCCCGAGCTGGAGCCGGTCATTTGTGTTTACATGCTTTAAACAGTGGAATCCGAGGTCTATTGAAACCTACTGTTCACATAGGGGGGCCCACCAGGCTTACATGCATTAACCTCTGCCATTATAATCACGTCATTGTCTGCGTAGGAATGTTTTCAAGAGGATATCCCTAGCTCTGTTTCTGTTTTTTTTTTTTTTTTTTCATTCTGCACACGCCACACATTTAAATGCATGTATGTACAAAACCCATGCTCGCGGGCTTTTATCCTGTGCAGGCAAGTCCTTTTATGGAAGATGCAGTGGATTGCATCAGCAGCTCTTCCACTGGGAATAAACAAGCCGGACAGGAGGGGGGAAATGCACAGTAGATCAATGCGAACGGAGGGAAAAAAGTGAAGTATAGGAGTTGAGCTAAGAGGAAAAAGAGGTTTCGGAAAGAGAAGATGTGAGATGGGTTCCTTTGCTGGGATTTCCTTGCCCTTCCTTTTTTCCCTCTGCTTTATTCCACTACAAACATAAACTAACAGCTCATTCCCACATGGATTCTTCAACGCAGCTGAGGTGATGAAAAGGGAAAAAAATAATAATAAAGACTGGCACCAGGATGACACTCGATACAGAAGTGGAGAAATGAGGAATGACAGGACGGGGGGAGGGATGGGGGAGGAAAAGAAAGCAATAGGCGGCATTGCAGTGGCTCACCGATGCAAATGCAACATAATGCAGTGGTGCCGCCGGAGACGCACTCGAGGCAAGGACGTCTGAAGGGAGAGAGAGAGGGGGAGTCCTGGCAGGAGGCGCGCAGCTAAATATTTGGGCTGCACCTCTGACCTTGGAGCCGAAAAAATAAACCGAGCACTGTGTTTTAGTGGCAGTAGCAGCACACGCATTAAATATGGTGTAGGATATCTCATAGCATGACGGTGTACTGGCCGTCACACCTGTCCTCCCTGGGCTGTAGTTTCTTCCAAACTGCTTCCTCCTGACAACAAGGACGTGAAGTGTTCTAAAAGAAATACTCACAGTCGAAGCAGGGAGTATCTCGGCCAAAAGAGGCTGAGATGCAAGAGTTGCTGGAAAATGCAACAAATAATACATTTAAGAGTCATAAGCAGGTTTTTGAGTGCTGTTGAAAAGTAGAGCCAAAAGAATATGTTACTGAATCATCAAAGTGCTTTAAGAATTTGTTGATATGACCAATGACCAAGATTAAAAAAGTTAAAACTAGTAGATTTATGGCTAATCTGCAACATCACACTGGCCTGTCCAGCTAACCTTAATGGTCAAATTGATGTTACTGTGCAAATTTCATTTTCCACCTATGCATACCATTACAGCCATGTGATTGGTCTGAAACTTCAAGAATGTCAAGCAGAACGTAGGATAATGGGCTCTTTCAAGATGTTATTTGTGTATTTGTGAAGTAACACATTTCGTGGGAATTCTTTTTGTGATCCTCAATCATTTTGTGCAAAAAGAGAAAATGCCTCTGTAAATGTGACTCATCGTCTTATTTAGAAACACAGAAAGCCTTTAGGGAGACCTCTGATGTACATGTTCTCTCATTCTATTCTCGGTTTACTCCTAATTTGAATATTGTACGCAAACCACTTTCTTTCTTTAGTATAATCTAAAATGCAGCAGATAGTGTACACAGGCGTGAAAAGCAGGGCTTCTGTGTGCCACAGGAAACAGTTATCCCGTGTAGCTCGGGCTTGCGCAAACGTTACATAATGTGATTTCTTGCCGACTGGGTTGACATCAGATCCAGCGTGCACTGCATGGACTGAGGCTCCAGAATGTACGTACACGTGCTCGGCTGGCTGCTCAATTATTCATGGCCAATATAAGCTGTGCCGGAGCAAAACACAATGGGCTCGAATGTACCTCGACACTGAAGAAGTCCCCATGAATAGGCGGCTTAAGGAAATGTAGCCAAAGCTGTCTGTGCTTTTGCACTTTACAGGTAATCGAGTTTCAGTTAATTTAGGTCTACAGTCAAACAGAGACACCAGCTCGCATTGTGTTGGTAAATGGTTCAAGTGGAGCTGGGCATGCATGTTTGATAGAATATACTGTTTTCAGGGGCTTTATCTGTGCAATCTGGTCTCTGTGACTAGAGACAGTTTGGTTCATTTCACACAGTCTTGCAGTATATCATGCATCCATCATTAACTTAGACCTAGTGGTTCTGGCTGGGGGAGCACTAGAACCCACTTTCAATCTATCATTGAAAGCCATGACATAAAAAAGTTGAGATCTGGGCTGTCTGATTATTGATTATGTTTCTCGGTTGAGGTGCAATCTTTTGCCCTGGTGGTAAATTCATCCTCTGTATTTGATCCTCCCTTCCACGCTGCTGGAGCTGTCAGGGGCATTGGATGCTTGCAGTGTTATTGCCTGAGGATATACATCTAAGGCAGGATTAGATATAGTACTTATACGCTTTTGGATCTTTATTTACCCAGGAAAGTTGCACTGATATTCAGGAAAGTGTCTTTTTTGTCAGCTACAGGGAGAAGATGGCAGGTCAGGAGGGGTTCCTATTGGATGATCAGTCATTATTCAATGGGACACATAGGGAGCACATGCAAAGGCTCAGCAGGAACCAATCTTGAAGGCTTATTGCTATGATGTATGTGATTTATTGATGTAGTCTGAAGAAGCTATGCACTCAAATGAGCACCACTGTGAGAACTCTGCAGTGAAAATATATGAGAGATATGAGAGAACAACAGTATATGTTATTCATACATATATTTCTGGCTAGATCTTGAGATGAGCTCTAGATCCCTGCATTGCGGTTGCACGTGACTCATCTTTATAGATCATATTATTGTATTATATTATCAAAACTATTTCTAGTTGCTGAGACTAACTGGCTGAAGTGATCAAACCACCTCCAACAGCCTAAACTGACAAAGAATGACTGCTTTACTTCTTGCTTCTTGGCCCCAATTTTCCGATTTAATAATTCAATAAAGCTCAGCCTAAAATAATCTCCGCTGTCTCACGGCTGCCAGGAACAATTCCATTATCCCGACGCGGCGCACTGGCGGTTTGTGCTTAGATCACGTTTTTGTTTGCTCGTGTCCTGACCCCTTGGGTGCCTCTGTCTCCTCTCTCCTGGCGCTGTCACTTTCTCTCCACAGTCCAAAGACTCCTTCAGTGCCTTGTTGCAGTCAACCCCGGGGCAGCGTTTCACCGGTTTTGTTAAAAGCATTAAAAGAGGCTTCACTGCAGAAAATGAAAATTGATGGAAATAAATTTAGAGGTAATATGTCAGATAAAGGAAAGAAGGGGAAGAGCAATTGCTTTACATGACTTGGCAATTGTTAAGCAGGATTTGAGAAGTTTTTACTCAATATTTATTCATCTTATTTCTATAGTGGATAATTTGGTTTGTATTTTCGTCATATTTTTCAATGGTCGCTCAGGTGTCTTTTTTTTAATACTGATATTCTGAGCACACCATTAATTTCAACCAAAAATGAATATCAAAACCTAGGTTCATGCCAATATTAAAAAAATATATATGTATCACATTGTTCTGAAATTGAAATCGAGGTTCATATCTTTACATAAAAATATATAATCTTAGCCAATATTAATATCCGTTCAGAAAATAGGACAAAATAACTCAATTAAATGTAAAAAAGGAAAAAGAAAAATTAAGGTTGCAATAATGCAAGAAAAATGCAGTTTGTTCATTATTATGTATCATTATTATAGAATCTTAAAGGTACAAAGCCCTAGTTTGAAGGAGCGATTAAAAAGTGTGGAGGGAAGTGGAGAAGTGGGAATCTGAGCACTGAAACTTTAGAGCTTTGGCTCAACAACAATGATCTGGATAGGGCCTGCTTAACCAGCTCCCTATGTCACTAGAAACAAGTCAAACAATGCAGAAATGTGAATTGGTAATGGCATTTTGAGTATGAGTTTTTGCAGTGTTGGGGGTTGAGGGGAGGACAGTGAGCTTGGAAGAATATGGCATGTGAAAGGTGCTGACAGCGGCCCGTGTGGGGAGTGCGCGGCGTTGACTCCCAGAACGGGACGGTCAGCCAACAGTCAGCCGGGGCTTATCCACAGCTGTGTGACTGACAGACGGCCAAGTGTCAGAGCTGCACGGGGATCCAGGCCAGGAGAGGGCCAACACACCGATAAACATCAGCTCTACTCAACAGGGACGGCGTCTTTGTGAGTGTTTATCTCACCGGAGGAAGTGGCCTCATACCTAATCAAAATGCTGAATGGATAAAGGTGTGGCAAATCAGAGGAGGCGGATGAAAGGAAATCTTCTTGGCATGCAGGGCTGAATTTACACTCCAGCTTTGATTGGAGTAGACAGGACCTGCAAAGACGTACTTGTATGTCCATTGAAAATTAATAAATCATGAACTGATAGGAGATACACACTCAAAACCTGCTAGAACTTGTAATGTAACAATAATTATGCTGTTCTTGTCCATAGGAAGATATAAGATAATAATAGGGAAGAGGATAATGATGCTTCTATCACACAAACAGGAGAGACTTTTCAAAATTCAGATCAGGTTCCTAATGCGTTATATACATTTTTCAGCATCTAAGGACAAGCTTCAAAGAAAATGGCTTCAAAGAGCACGCTTTCCAAGGAATGATTACTGATGTTAGGAAAATCCTATCCATCCATCAATATTTTACATAATCGTGCACCGATTCATCTCTCCATCCCACCCACCTTCTGCTTTTGTTTGAGAAATACTCACATGCTGTACATTACTTCTCCTGCTGCTTTCCAAGCTCAGATAACTGGGGAAGGGGAAGATTGACATTCGGCTGAAAATATTTCAAATCATATTCCAGATTGTGACTGAAATGATCTGTCAGAGGAAGTCTGATGAAACACTGGACTAATAAACATCACTGCATGACCTCTGCAGTGGGTGATGCAATTGTTTATGAAGAAAGTATAGAACCTTCATCCCATGCAAACCGATATCTTAAGATCTGGAGATGGGTTTGACGGTAATGCATATCAGATGTCCAATGTTCTTGTTAGGTCCCTATAGCCAAACTCACCCAAAAGCCCAAAATCCGCAGACATACAGTACAATGCAGTCATAATTTCCAATGCATTTTGCTAAATAATAAAGCCACAGTGCTCCACAAATGAACCAGGCCTGTCCAAATATACATATACAGCATTTTTAAAGGATTTTTGGCCTGCAGGCTATTTGATTTGCCAGCACAGGTTAAAAGGGCAGAAAGGTGGTTTGAGACCAGAACATCATCAGAGCTGGGACTCAAACTCACTTCACTGAGGGGAACAGTGCCATCTGCAGCAGCCATAACTAACTATCAGCTGATATCTATGTTAATACTGTAATATAGCGATGATAATAATAATGATAGCTCAGATTTCCATTGTTTAGTTAGTTTCAGCAGCATCAAGTTGACCTCAATACTATTGCTTGTTGCAATATTTTCCAATATATTGAGTTTCAAATGCTATTCTTGTGACATGTCTAATCTGTCTATCTAATTTTGCAGTAATGCATTATCCAGTCATTATATCTAATCCTAACCAGGTTTAATTTAATTCTGCTCTATCCTGCTCTCAATAAATTCCTCAGTCTCTCCTTACACTGCGTTTATCTGCCAAGGTCTAGCTCCAAAGTGAATTTTACTGCCTAACTCTGTCTTATTGAAACGTATCCTTAATCTTACAGGCCGCCACTCTTACTCCCACAAACAAAAAATGCTGCCAATTAAAATGTCCTCGCAGATGTGTGTATTACAGCCTTATAAATATGAGAGTGAATGCTAATGCCTGTGTGGACCAGAGCTGTCCTCCCGGTGTAGCCCTCCTACTCAGCGCCCCAGTCGGCAGGTGGGTGGCTGGAGCTGCCCCGTGATTGGTCAGCGTAGGATACCCAGCGACTGGATACAGGGCTTATATGGTTTCCCTGAACTAAGCATGACTCCCATCTCCTCAAATACAGCACTCTCTGATTCAGATGCACCTGATAAAAATAACTGTGCCATCACCTTTCTTTGATGAGCCTCGGCTGCGGAAATTACATGAAGTGTGAGTCACGGCGAGTTTAGGGGAATCTTATGCTCAACGTTCAGGTGGATACAAGGGATTTAACAGTGTAATAATTGTGGGTAATGTTGCGTTAGTCTTGTAGAGCACATTCATTCAGTCTCCATACTTGGTGGTGGTAAACCATGTCAACATATGGAAGTAAGGCTACACAATCTGCACCATGTGACCACCATCAACCTCTCATCACGGTTCATCCATGTTTACAGAACCTGGTATTTCCCACATGGTTTCAGTTTCCTAGATCAGTCAAGGTCAGTGATGCTCAAGGCAGTAGCCAAAAACTTCAATATACTGTATTATGCAAGAAAATGAGTCAACTGCAGGCACTAGCTCTGGTCCCTAACATTAAATAAGGCATATCATGCAAGATCAAGTTTTTTGTAAAGTTGATACCAATAAAACCATAATACCAATAAAGTATACCAATAAATATTAAAGTCGTCCCTCATGGAAACAAAAATAATGAATCAGACCTTTTCAACATCCCTCTCCACAATAATAAATATGACAGAGTGCTTTTCTTTTCTCAACTAACTCCTTTTTCAGTGTACACTCTGAAAACATCCACTTGGTAAAAGAGGTCAGCCTTATCTCTCTAAAGGTATAAGCTGCACATGCCTGTTTTGTTCTGCCCCAGATTGTGTGTCTTTTCCATTTGTATCCACAACAGAGAGATCAAAAGCATGTTTTTCTATTGTACTTGTGCAGATGAGATCCTTCAAACTTGAACAAACTGCTCCGGCGGAAGCTTTCTCCCTAATTACTGGCTGCTGGACTAAGAAGAGGTTTCTTTTGGTTTAATACAAAAAGCCGCATAGCCTTTAATTAGCAGGCTTTCTGGTTGTTTTTCACGTTCTTTTTAACATTGTGCCACTGGTGTTATTAAATCTTCTCCCGACCAGACAAAAGAAGAAAGGCATGGAAAGTATTGGACACAGTGTAAGGAACTGCATCGATGTAAATGTAAATATATACACACAAACAAGTGTATACAGTGTTCTCCAAATGAAAAAGTAGCTTGTTCAAACCACATTGGGAACACTTCCTGTTGTGTCATTTGGCAAGACACTTCACCCACATGGCACTGTACCCAAAACCACTCCCTGCGTCATTTGCAAATAATTATAGCAAGAACAAAAAGGGGATTTTGAAAAAGCTTTGGGGCACAATTGGCTACCCCAATTAGCCGCTCGGTTAGGCCACATTTTCCCTTTCTTTTTTCTTTTTTTAACATTTTGTATTTAAGATCAAATTAAATGAAAGCAGCCTCAAAAGCCAGGGACACTGCCATCTCATTTGGTTTGCTAATATCAGCCATCTGTCGTCTGTACTGGCATGATGGTATCCTGTGACTCATTAAATGTTCAATTCTAATTTTCTTATCATGTTTTTATACATTTGCATGGCATACAAACGAGCAGGAAGCACAATCCGTGAAAAAATACACTATATTTTATCAGTGTCTTTAAGGTTTTCAAATTGTTGCTATATTCTAGTGAACAATTTCATTTTTTTTTCAAAATTTGAATAACAATATTACGATAATGACGATTTTGGCAATATGTTCCTCTGCCCTGACACAAAGGACCTTGTCAGAAGTTGGTTCCAGTGGTCCAAAATGTGACATAAATCACTGATATAAAAAGTCAGTTTGGCCTTGGGGTCAGAAAGTCTGGAAAACAACACTAAATTGGAAGTGAAGGTCATTGTATCCACCCCAACAACCAGACTTTCTCAATAGGACTGAAAAAAGGCCTGGGGGACGGACTGACGGACTTGTATTGGTAATGCTGGATGTGAGTAAGCCCAATGTGGACAATAGCAGCCCCGCTCAGCCCTGAGCTAATGGAAGGTCAGAAGCCAAACCCAAAGAGGGGAAGCTTGTGCCACTAAAAATAGCCTTTTCTTCTCTTTGCTCGTGTTGGAGACTTGTGTTGCAGCTACACGCCACGCACCACAGACTCTAAAATGAAAACCTGAGACGACGGGGGCAGTGGCCAGCTGAAACTCGCCACCGCCGGCCCGACGGAGTGTCCGGTTTCCTTTGAAGGACAGCATGAAAAAGGCAAGTCTTCTGGAAGTTGTGAACCTGCAGTTATGTCAAAATGAACACTATACTTCCTGCTCTACTAAGTGATAACATGACCAAGGGATTTCTGTAGTTTAAAGGCTTTGTCTCTGTTGTTTTATCAAAATGAAACACCTTCAGTATCTAAAAACGTCTCTCGTGAGGAAAGCATGTGAAGCATTTTTATTGATTGTGAACTATCAGGCTATGGAGCTCAACAGTCTCAAAAGTTCCATTCAAAATCTCCATAGATGCTTTGAAAAATGTATGTATTAAGAGTGCTAGGTATATTTTACATTTACAGTTCGAACTGCACAGTTTAGAGGATGGGAAAGTTCATCATGATGCGCATCTTCTTTCCACTAAACTCCACTTTGCTTCCTAGAAGTTGTAAAATATGCTTAAAAACTCATCCCTGTGAAGAACTTGGATGCTAGAAATGAAGTTAGGAAACAAGACCATAACTGGGCCTTTAAGCTTTTAGCAATTAGTGTTGAGAATTTGCAATTTGAGCCTCATTAAAAAAGAAACAAAAACATAAAATAAATGGTGCGCCAGTGGTAACGCGTCACTCAAAGAAGGCCCTTGAGCGATTCCTTCTTTGTTGGAAGAGATATAGATTTGGGCTCTTGGAAAAAGTTTATATTGAGGATGCAAATGTTGTGCGTTCTTTGTAAGAGTCAGAGCTCTCTTTTCTTGAACAGCACAAGGATACATAACACGAGTTGCACTGGTTTTAAGTATGTTATGCAGGTCAGTCACAACAGGTTGACTCTGCAAAATGAATGATGTCCAAAGATCAGTGTGTCCAGGGAGAGCAGTGGTCCGCCGCGGTCACAAAGGCAACAGCAGAGACACTGAATGGGGCTTTAATGAGACACTGGATCCCTAATGATAACCAAGTGTTTATGGAAGGGGGGGTCACCTGAGACACCTGATCAATAATAGAAGAGCTGTATCCCGGGGCATGGGCAGACGGGCCGAACCCGGGCCGGGGCAGTGACAGAAGGGGCCGAGAGGCGGCCGTGGCGGTGGTGGGGGGCAAGTGGAGGGCAGGGACCCAGAGACAGACAGAGACAGGGCTACACCAGGTCAGCGGCTATAATGAGCCTCGCAGGATTCACGGCAGACGAAGCGTGGGACACAGAGCTGCTTTTGGTGCCGCTCGTATTTTTAGATCAAGAACACCAAACATGAACAGTGCCAAGAATGGCTACTAATTATTTTCATCACAGACAAGAGATATCTGTCAGTATTTGCTTTGTTTTGCTCCTCATGCTTCACGCCAATACCTGCCAATGTGCGTCTCCAATGGTAAAGGATTTAGGATACTAAGTTAGAGTTAAGGTATACTGCAGTCTTCATACTAAGTGAAAGTTTTTTTTCCCTTCACAAACAACAATTCATGTTTTATAGATACAATTGTGATAAATGCATTAATAATGCAGGTACACTAAGGAACATTATAGGCAAAAAAAGAGAAAAGAATCTTGATATTAGTGCGTAGTTGACCTTTCAGTGACCCAGGGGTTATGAATGGTTAGTAGGGCACCTGTACTTTCCATCACAGTGGAGATGGTCACCAGAGATATCAATTAATCCTGAAGCATCATAAAGGCCTACTTGATGGAAAGTAAATACAGTATGCCATGCAATGAGAGAAATTGGGGCACCAGGAAGAAACCCACTCAGACATAGGGCAGAAACTGAACCCTGGACCTTCTTGCTGTGAGACAGTAGTGCTAAAAACACATTAAAAATGCTAAAGCAGAAGAAGACATTACCAAACTACACTGGATTACTCGAACCCATGTGAATGTAGCAAATTTTCTTCAGCACGTTCCCTTTAAAACTCAATCTGCTGCAAACCTCCTTCAGCCTGGACGCGGGGGAAAGATGCAAACTGTATGCAAGTGAGCCGCATGTGACCCGCCATCGCGCCTCTCTCTGCTCCGTCTCTCCCTTTTGGTCGATGCTGATCTATCATTCATGATTGCAGGTGTAGCCTTACTGCCTCCCCTGTAAAACGCCGCTGTCAACCTTTTTGTAAACGCTCACTCACGGCATTATTGTGTCAAAACGAGGCCCTACTTACATCAGCGGCTCAGCGTTTCTAATCAAAACGGGGGGAAAATTTGACGCTATAAAAAGCCGAATGAGTTGGAGTCGCAAATGATTGGATGATGGTGGATTCCATTAGTGCCTCTACATCCTTCTCTCTCGATGTTTCTCTCTCTCTCCAGCCCATTAAAGCATGCATCTCTCAATAAAAGCCCTCCGTTTTTTTACTCTCCACCCCCTGCATTAGTTCACTAACAGATAAAGGGAACACAATGTTTCCTTATGAGGCGCAGACACATCGGGCCTATTCATTTCACTTGGATGGGTCAGGTAGAAGAGACTTTGCCTGGCTTTATGTACGTACGGTGCAGTTTGCAGAGCTTAACGCCTAACCCCCATGGGCATCGCTAAAGCTCAATGAAGCCGTAAAGACAGGCTGCTTCAGAAGGGTTACGTAAGGCTGGAAGATGCAGGCACACACTGGCACTGTGGCGGCGAGAGGAGGCTGCTGTGAGCCAACAGAGAGCAGTTTGTGCATTTGAACAGATTACAGAGACAGGATGTGTCTTGATCTTGTGTCCAGGTAATTTTGGACATGTCTCAGTGCATTGTTTGCACGTTCACAATGCACTGAGTTGATTTGTATGTGAATGGGAGTGTGTGTGGGTGTGTGTGAGAGTGTGTGTGTTGGGACATGCTAAAGGAGCAGTGATCAAGTTATGCAAGTTTCTCCCAATTTAGGTCAGTTATCCCAAGGTATAAAACCAAACATATAAAACAGGAAGGTCTCAAAGGGTGCAAGTCTGCAGGTACAGTGGACATTTAAACCAGCTGAAACAAGTGGTACGGTGGCACAGCAGTAAGCTACCTTGCCTCACAGCAAAAAGGTTGCAGGTTTGATTCCCGGACCGTGCATGTTTGCATGTTTCTCTTTCTGTGTTTTTAATTACTTCATCCAGATGCTTTGGTTTCCCTCATCAACCAAAAACATAGGATAGGTCCCTGGACGCTGCACAGCTGCCCACTGCTCTTTAAGAGTTGCTCGAGCCTCATCGAAGGATGAGTTACATGCATAGCATACATTTTGTTGCACAGTTGTTGTATAATGTCAAATAAATCAACTTAACTTCTTTTAAAAACACAGACTCAGCTTGGCATAGCTCAACTGTCATCATCAATTCAACTTTATTACAGTCTCAACGGCCAATTAAAACGAAGGAACACAATAAAGAAACGATAATAATAAATATAGCCGCTAAAGGCAATGAGAAGCCTTTGCCCACCGCCCTGCCCAAGCAAGGGGGCGCTATTGTGCCCTTTGTCTCCCTAATGTCAGATTATGTGAGAATCAGACTGAATAGAAGTGTTTACAGAAATATGAGCAAATGAAACAATACAAAGGTAAACAATATAACAAAAAAAAAGCAAATAGGAGCGTAAAGGACAATATAGGGCCTCTCTAAGAGCATCTTGTTTAAAGTCTGAACCCACTCACCACCGGGAAAGCCAAAAGGAAAGAAGTGTGTCTCTTGAATGAAATTATTTCTTACAAGAACATCTCAAATGTGTCCACAAAACAAACAAGCAGCAGGTGTTGGAGCTGTCAATCAAAGTCGTCGGCAGGAATAACATGTGCACTAATCTGCCAGTTATTCATCAGAGGAAGGATTTTCAATATCAAACCAACCAGGCTCCCCACATTAACCAGCAAAAGTTCTGCTAAGTAACACAAAAAGTGAAATTTCTACATTAAAAACAATCCCTAATTTCCTGCAGTGTATCGCCTTAAATGAAGTAATGAAAGTCTCTGTTGCAGTATCAAATGCAGTGTTTATCTGGTCATCTCGGGAGCAGAAGTGAATAAACTGCACAAATGATTTGAGTAATGAATGATGAATCTCGGCTAATGAACTTATTCACTTTGAGTTCATTAGCACTGCACAAACTCACAAAGCAAAACAAGTCAGCGTCACACGACTATAAGCACATGACTCACACGCTTCCATAGAACATTAAAGTGTGAGATCGCAAAACAAGAGGAGAATTTTATAAGTGAACAGTCAAGGTCCCTCCCCCTCTGCTCCTGATTGGACGAGACTCACAGGGAAGCTTGCCTCAACTCAAAATTATATGCATTTAATATTACGATGCATCAAATTGCAGGCCCAGGTGGTCTATCTATCATTTGCAATACATTCCAACTTAAAGACAACAGCTACAATGGACTTGTATTAGATGAAATTGTATTTAAATGTTGCTAGGGGATAAAAGTGACTAACATGAGAAAAAAAAGAATTGCAATGTTTATATATAACAATGGGGGCATTTTAGGCTTAAAAAATGCCTCTATTGGCTGTTTTTTGGTGAAAAAAATCTGAATAATGGCTTGAGCTAGCTTTAAATGTATGGGTTTATTCTGCAGACATAATTCCAGTTTTGCATATAAATCTAAACACATGAAATTAGCATGTGAATAATAGGGTATTTTTGTTGTTGTTTCTTGCTTTTTTGGGTGAAAGTGTACAAGTTAAGAGTCCAATCTGGCTCAAAACATGGAAAAAAGAAAGAACAAAGCGTGTTGCCTGCAGTGCCTCCATAATCCGGCCTGTCTCGGGAGCTGGCCTCGTATCATTAGCACTCACTCAGTAGGTGCCCGATGGAAGAGGAAGACCTCAGTGCTGGCTCAGAGATGCACTTGGACAGGCATTGTAGCCCGTAAACAATTTCACACTGTGTTCGGGACTGGTGTTATGAGTCACTGCTCCTCTCTCCATGTCCTTGAACGGCTCCGTCCACGTGGCTGACAGCGCACGCAGCTTCGATAATAACAGTGATCATAATCGGAGCTGGCAGCCAATCACACGTCAGCGTTCGGGCCATGTGACGAGGACAAGCCCGTGGGCCCGAGCGGCTTGATAGACCTTCACTCCAGAACATTTGGTGAAGGGGAGACTGCTCACCTCAATCAATGTCCAAGTTTTATGGGAATACAGGGAGATTGCAAATAAAATAATATATA
>JAADKR020362861.1:0-10769 GCA_011763505.2 Lythrypnus dalli | reverse complement strand
AAACAAGGGCATTGATATTCTATGCATGATGCTACTAAAGTATATACAGTTAATGGACTGTATTTTTTGAGTTCTCGGAGACTTGCAGATGTGTTTTGCAAAATAAAACATGTAAAAAAGTATATTTTGTTGATCATCTCTACAGGAACGTTATGACTGTGATTCTTATTGTACTTTAGCAGCTTTTTTCAGTCTTTTTCACAAATGACTGCTCTCTCTGCTGTGTTAGATCTTGTTATTTCTTTGTTATTCTGTGGGTGCATGTCTTCTGAAAAGCTTTATGCTGTTGCTTCATACAAAAACATGCATATTTTCCCACATGAGTCGTCTCTGTTTGCATGTTGTGGGACTGGGACCTGCTGTATATCCATTGGGGACATGCAGTCATCCCTTTTGTGCATGCTCTGCTCAGTCAAACGTGAATGTATCATATGTGCCTCTTCTTTAAAAAGCTGCATAAAAACCCTTTTCTGTGACTTCTCAATCTGCCAGTGTTGGACAATGCTCTCAAAATCCACTTCTAATGTCTTCTGTGGATGAAATTACAGCTTTATCCAGGATTAAAGGCACTCGAGGTCTTTGTGACTGTAAAAGATGGTCCTCAGGTTAAGAAAAACAATCAGAAGACAATGGGCTCGTCTCATTAAAAGTATCATTTTCCTACAGAGCTTTGTGTGCTGGTCTTCTTTGTCCAGAACATCCTGAGGAGCAGAGGGACGGCCTGAGAACATGGAGCTTTACTCAGCATTAGGACACAAGGTCTTGGGATTCCATGTCTTTTTGCTGGGTTAGGGTTACAATAGTTCTTGGACATCTATGTTTGTGTAGGCTCTAATTCATGAGCATCTAAGTTTTTCAAAGTTGTGTCAGATTGATTCCACATTTGTCACCTACATGTTGTTTATCGATGATGTTGTGTTCAAGCTGCAGTGGGAGACACTGTCCCTGAGCTCTTGTGCAGATTTCTCATTAAAAAGGATTAGAACAATGCTCTGGATGTTTGCAGATTACTTCATGTTATCAGGATTAGCAACTATTGAGTGAGATAAGCCTGAGTGAGAGGAGACTCTGGGGAGGCATCTGAGCAGTTCATGTGACAATACTTTCAGGAAATCAGAATAAAACTGATCAAAACTGTTCATCTGAAGGGGCCAGTGTACAATCAGCGGAGACATGCCATTTACATTACAATTTGTTTTGTCATTATCAGTATTAGTAGTTTTTTGTGCTCATAATACAAATACCAGACACTTTAGTTTACAAAGTACAAAGTTTACATCTGTAATAATAACCTTATATTTTGTGACCGAAGGGTTTAGGCTGAAGCTACACGTAGTTTTAGTGAAACTGTTGTCTAATATGCCATGCACTTTGAAGAAATGAAACAACCAAAACAAATCATTAAAGATGTTTTATTTCACACAATTTTTCACAAAAATCGCATTTAGGATCTATTGAAGCATGTTTCAATTGATTAATTAATTTTCTTTTTTCTTTGTGTGTGTGTGTGTGCGTGTTTTTTATTTTATTTTTTTCTGAATGTATAAGACGCATATGTGTGGTGCCTAATTTGTTTCTAAATCAAGATTGTAAATAAAAGAAAAGGAACAAATTTATCGCTTGCTTTTAACACATTGCATTTCCAGCTCTTCTGTGCCCCCTGCTGGATCTCGATGGTCACTGCAGCGGTGCCAGGCTGCAGTGGAGCCTCCGGAGCAGCAGGTGGCGCTACTGTTCACACTCACATGAGGAGACACTGTTTTTATCAGTGAGCGGAAGCACAGGCTGACAGCACAACAGCAGCGCGGGAAGTGCGACTCACAGAAGAAGGACAAGAAAGTTTGTTTATGTCTTTAAATAAGATGGACGGCGTGTCTTCGTCCTCCTCCTGCTGTCGTGTCTGCGGCTGCTGTCATGGATAAACAGTAAGCAACAACAGACCTCGTGTTTTAGTCTGTTTTAGTCTCTTGTTTCAGTTGTGGTCTTGTCCTGATTTAACCCTGGTTCAGTCTGTTTTGGTTTTGCTGAACCCCTGACGTAGTCTAGGTTCTGTCTATTCACAATGTCATGTCTTTCATAAACATTAGACTCAAAACTCACATTATAATGGACTTTGAGCCATGTTTCTTTTTGTTTTTTGTTTTGAACTGTCTGCAATTAAACATTAACACTTTTTGCTGTAGTTGGAAATGTATCTTGTTCTATTAAAACTTTGTGCCAGTTGTTGTTTCCTGTGGATAGGTTTTGTAACTTCCATAAACTATCTCAAATACTTGCATTAAGACTTGTTCTTTTTTATTTTTATAGCTCTTCTCTGTGGAAGACACCACCGTCTCATAGTTTCTGATGGACTTCACTTCTAAAAGAATGTTCGACCTTTTCAAAGACCAAATATGGAAAGGTATATAGTTATTGTTAAGCATGATATTGCAGTTTATTTATTTAGTTAGTAGGTATTTCACTGTATTGTTCTTTCTCTGATTTTATTTCTTTGCTTTATTGCAGAGCTGGGGCCACTGGACCCAAACTGGTTTGAGTCCCTCACGGCAGAAGGATTAGCAGGAAGTTCCTCTGATCAGGATGAACTGTGTGCCAACCAGGAAGCTCTGTCCAAAACCCTGGAGACCCTGGAGACCCTGGAGACCCGGGCTCTGTCTCAGATGTGCTCAACCCCAAAACTGTTCAAACACCCTCCCACACCCTCCCTCCAGCCCGACACTGACTCTTTCTCAGGTACATCCTTTATATTCACACTGTGTAGTTTATTTTTCTACTTTGAATTTGTGAATGAATGTTGTATTTGTAGAAACGCTGCCGTGGCCCAAAGGAAGTCCATGTGTTTTACAAACCGAGACGTGAGTAATGCTTTTATTCACCAACACGTTCTGTTCATGTCAAGATCTTTTTTTTTTTTAAGTTTATGAAGTGCAAAATTTGTGGTCCAAAAACACAATGTTTTGCTGACATTTTCAGTAAATTTTCTGCCTTATTTTCACACTTTAGCTAAAACGTTGCCCTTTGTTGTGCTCAAGAGCAGCTCAAGAGTAACTCCTTTTTGCTGTGTTTTTCTTGCCAGTACAATAAATAAAAATCTGTTTCTTTCTGTCCTAGATCACAGTTGGTTGACTTGATTGCAGTTCTGCACAGCCCTAAGAGAACAGGTAATATTTTATTAAATAGACGTGTAACAGTATTCACTATCATTATATAATCATTGAATATTATGGACATTATGTATTATTTTCTTTTTGTAGATGGTGAACTGCATCCCGGCCCCAATAATGTAAGTCTGTTTTAATGGTTTTATTTTAGTGCTCAAAGTTAAGACCGTGTTTACGGTACTTCATTTTGCAGATGAGCTTTGCCAAACACATTTCTGAAAGACTCGGTGCAATAGTCGGAGACATTTCCTGGACCAGTTCTTTAAATACCCCGCCTCCCGAGCGCTCAACTCTGATTCTAAGTAAGTTCTTCAGTTTTTAACATTAAAACCGATGCATGTGAAGTAAAGCCAGTGTTTGTCATTTTGAAGGCAGGAAAAACAGTTCGAGCACAGTGACTCTTTCTGAGGAGAAACACGAGGTGAGTTTTATATAACAACATCAACAGCATTAAACTCCACAGTCCTTTTTCAACATCGATCAGATTCAAGACTATTTGTTTTTGTTTCAGCTGCAGCGTGAACTCTTTCCGTCTAATTCAAGTGCATCTGTAGATGGCACTGTCCCAGGGTCACAAGACCAGACTGCACTTCTGTTCCCAGGTTTGTTTATTATTTTCTTTAAGGGACACATGAGCAGCTTTTTCTGTCTACACTGTTTCATTTTATTCAATTCTTTCAACTTTTTTGTCAATTCTACTACATGTAAATGCAGAGAATCTTAATTTTCTTTTTTTCAACGAATTGATGCAGAAAGACAATAGATAACAAAGCAATATCTAATACATACATGCATTATATGTTGCAGATGCAGAGTTGAATAGATCTCCTCAGGCTCCTGTGAAGGATGAACCGGTACCAAGCGTCACTGAGGATGTGCACAATGAAGTAAAAACTGAAAATACAACTTCCTGCACAATAAGCAGCTCCATATTGAGGAAAGTACGGCATTCCAGGGTCACTCGACGGCTGATACCTCCATTAAATGACAATAGTTGCAGTGCAAAGGTGAGTGAAGACAAGTCCACTGAGCCGTCCTCTGGAAACACAGGCTTTTCTCAGTGGTCTCCTTTGAGTTTGTCTGAAATCCAGACGCACTCCGAGGTCAATAGGACAAGACCAGATTCAGGAGCAAAAGAAACCAACCAAGATGGCGCTCTTGAAGCTGAATCCAAGAAGTTTCCAGCTTCAGAACAGGACCAGGCGAGCAGTGTGGACGACATCATCGATAAAACCCTTCAAAGATCTCAGCTTTCTCTCACAAATGTCACTCAAACATCAAACCTTGTTCCTTTGCCTCACGGCTTTTCTCCTGCTGCCTGTTTGTCGGCCTTGAAGCGCGTGAAGAGGAGAACAAAGCGAGGGAGCATTTACCAAAACTGTGAAGTCACCCAAGACCCTGAATCCAATGTGAAACAAAGCAGCGTTCATGACAGTGGCATCTTTTCAGTGGCAGAAACCGCACTCCTTTCATCCACCGAGAGGTCGCTTTTCAAAGTGGACTCAAGCGCTGCAGCTACAGATGTGAAAAAGGAAGACATTTGTGAAACTGTTTGTCAAAGTGCAAAAGGTAATGAGAGTAACATTTCAGATATGGTGAGTTTCAATGAAAACATTAACGTATCTCCAGTAAGTCTTAAAAGAACAGAGGACTTTTCCAGCAATATCGAAGAGAATAAAAATGCCTCAAGAGACTCGAGATCTGACTCTTCCAATGATGATGTTCGCCTCACAGTCTCTCAAAAAGCGGACGTGAAAGAACTCTGTGCACTCCTGGAGCAGCACTCGTCCAGCCAGTTCGACTTTACACAACCAGCAATCGGAAACATAAACCGAGACTCTCAAAATGATCAGTGTCCTCTGAAGTCTTTGCAGTCAGATTTGGATGCAGTAAACACCGGCACAAATGGAACAATTAATCAAAGACAAAATATGCTGCTAAAAGTCGAGCCCGCTTTAGATGAGACAAGAAGGTCCATCGAAACTGGAGATCAGACCGGAAACCATTTTGAAGGAGTAGATTTGAACACCTGCCAAGGATTTAAGACGGCAGGTGGAAAAGGAATCCGCGTGTCGGCCAAAAGCTTGCTAAAATCCCATGACCTTTTCAAAGATTGTGATAATGTTGATGTACATGAGATTGGGAAAGTCTGTGATTACAAAAGTGAATCTGGATTTAAGAATGTGCCAGTTGAGAACCAGGAAACTGCAACTTTTAGGAAGCCCAGTCTTAATGTTGTCAAAGCAAATGAAAATCCCAAGCCAGTCGGGACAGAAGGCACTCCATTATCTGGTCCTCGCCGTGGATTTAAGAGACCTCATGACACACGCCCTGTATCGGCAAAAAGAGCAAAACTGTCACTGCCTGACTTCGAAGGTGAGAGAAACACAAATCTGTACTGTACACCTGCTTCGAACTCTCTTCAAACAAACAAAACTGAAGGAACTGGCTTTATGAATGAGACTTTGCCGTCTGGTTTCTCAACAGCTGGCGGCAAACGGGTCCATTTATCCCAGAAAGATTTTGAAAAAGTGAAGCACATCTGGAAAGATTTTGATGATGGCTTGAAAACCACAAATTTAAATGGAACTTCAACATTTGAAAGTACAGCAGGAAGTAAGGCTTCACAACAGGACTTTGAAGGCCGTCCGTGTGAGACCAAACCTTTACAACACGAGCACAACATCAGGTCTGGAAGATCAGCACAGAAATCTGGAGGCAGAGGTGCATCATCTCCAGCCGTCACAAAAACCAATGAGCCGTGGACTGGACCTGTAGATAGTTATGACACAGCTCATTTGAAGCTTCCCACAGACTCTGCTCCTGGGACCAGAGGATTCCTCTCTGCCAAAGGTAAAGCCCTGAGGATATCAGCCCAGGCCCTCATGAAAGCAAAGGCTATGTTTGAGGATATCAGCTCTGCATCAGGAAACCAAGATGCTTCAGAAATGCCAAAGGCAAGGATAGAAGAGAGTGCAGAGGATTACACGGCTCAAAGACCTGAAACAGTAAAAGTCTGCTCAAACAGGTCCTCAAGCTTGTTCCGTTCTGAGCTTTCAGCTAAACCTGAATCTAGATTTCAAAACCAAGACCCAGAAAAGTGTCCCCTTGGAGTTGGCTTTACTACAGCCAGTGGTAAGAAGGTAGCAGTCTCAGAAGAAGCAATAAATTCAGCAAAGAGGCTGTTGACTGAAGGGACAGAATCAAGAAATGACCTGCAGGACATCTCTCTGAACACAACAATCCAACGCGCTGGACCACAATGTAAAAAAGGCAGTTCTATAAACAAAAACTCAAGCACTGCCCCTGTGTCACCAGCTCAGCCTGACTTAAAGCCTATTCTTCACAACCCGGACTGTTCAGGAAGTGGGTTTACTACAGCCAGTGGCAAAAAGGTGGGAGTCTCCGAGGAAGCACTGAATGTGGCAAAGAAGATGCTGACTGAAGGGATAGAATCTGGGAATGGGTTACAGGACATGGCTCAAAACAACACTATTCCAGCAAATGAACCAAAACACAAAAAAGCCAATTCTTCATCTGTTAATCTGGATGATGCACCAGCTTCACATGTTTCCTGTGCAAAAACCAGTAGAAGTGGGTTCAGTACGGCCAGTGGGAAGAAGGTGTCGATCTCAGAAGAAGCTCTAAACAAAGCAATGATCTTTCTGACTGAAAATGATGGACAGGATAATGATGTTCCTAAGAAGAAGAAAGACATTGGTCAACCTCTCGGACATTCAGTTGCGAACTTGAAAAACACGTCAAGTATTTCCTGTGTAATAAACAGTAATAGTGGGTTCAGTACGGCCAGTGGAAAGAAGGTGACTGTCTCAGAAGAAGCTTTAAACAAAGCAATGAACTTTTTGACTGATAAAGATGACCAGGACAGTGATGCAAATGTTCATGTGAAGAAGGAAATCAAAGACTGTTTGAGTTCACCTATTGGGCCTGCCATTACTCAGTTGAAAAACAGAGGTTCAAACATTTCCTGTCTAAAAACCAGTAAAAGTGGGTTCTCTACGGCCAGTGGGAAGAAGGTAACAATCTCAGAAGAAGCTCTAAACAAAGCATTGCACTTTTTGACTGAAAAAGAGGAACAGGAAAGTGATTTAAATGCTCCTAAGAAGAAAGACTTGAGTTTACCTTTTGGACACTCGATTACTAAATTGGAAGATGCACCAATATCAACAGATTCGAACATTTCTTGTATAAAAAATAGTAGAGGTGGGTTCAGTACAGCCAGTGGAAAGAAGGTATCAGTCTCAGAAGAAGCTCTAAGTAAAGCAATGATCTTACTGACTGAAAAAGCTGAACAGTGCAGTGATGCTAATGTCGAGGTGAAAAAGGAAAACAAAGATGATACAAGTCTGACACTCGGACATTCGATCAGTAATTTAGTTCATGCACCAGCTTCAAACATTTCCTGTATAAAAACCAGTAGAAGTGGGTTCTCTACGGCCAGCGGAAAAAAGGTCACTGTCTCAGAAGAAGCTCTAAACAAAGCAATGAACTTTCTGACTGAGGAAGGCAACCAGGAAAGTTTCACAAATGTTCAGGTGAAGAAGAAAAACAAAGATGGTTCTGTTTTACCTATTGGACATGCCTTGACTAGTCTTGATAACACGTCTTCAGAAATGTCCTCTGCAAAAACCAGCAGAAGTGGGTTCTCTACGGCCAGTGGAAAGAAGGTAACCATCTCAGAAGAAGCTCTAAACAAAGCAATGAACCTTCTGACTGAGGAAGCTGATGTGGAAAGAGAAAGTAGTCCTCAAGTTGCTTCAGTCTCAACAAGTATTCAGAAGGATGCAGTGCCACTTTTAGAATACAAGAAGCATAAAGGCCCAGGCAGGAGTGGTCAGGGCTGTCCAGTGGTGAACCTGGACGTCCCCGATCTCAGCGACTGCACGACCACGCAGCAGAAGTTTCTGGCCCAGGAGGCTCTGGACTGCACTAGAGCTCTGTTAGAAGATGAAGATCGAGCTGCACAAAGTTTAGAACATGGAACAACATCAACCACAGCAGGATCCAGCTCAGGAAAGAGGCGCCGAGAGGATGAGACCGGTATGTGCTGCTTTATCTATGACATACAGTATTTGAGGGCATAATGTGAATATATGTGTGCAGGAATTTTGTCTTGACCTATTTGCAAATGCCTCTGTAATAATTATTTGTTTGGTTTAAAGATCTGCCTCAACTTGGAAGAAAATCACCTGAAGATGTTGATGGAGCTCTTGATCGACGAAAAGAATCCATCCTTAATCCCATGAAGAGTTGTATCAACGGTAATACGTTGTTTTAATACATAATTAGACCTTAAGTTTGGCAAACCATTGACATTTGTATATGTGTTTTAAGATTTGAAACCAAGATTAGAGATCCCAAATATATTAAAATGTGCATCATCCCCAGGTGCATAATGCTTAACAATTTTTAGTAATCTTTCTGTAAAATACCATACACAATGGAACGGTGAGTAGCTTTTTAAATAAATGAGACATATATTGACCAGCATGTTACAGATAACGGTGGATTGTAATAATATTTAGGCTAAAGGATATGGCTCATACAGTGTTTTTTTGTTTTTTCATAGTCTTGTCTAAAGACAGAAGAGTTTTCCAGTATCACGTGCCTCTACATCCAAACATCACCAAGTCAGACCGGTGAGTCCATCGAAAATAATACAGGTAGTTTTAAAACAAACTAAAGCAGGACCAAAACAAGGCAATAATTGAACTAAATTGGAACCGAATCTAAAATGTTTGCACATTTTCAGTTTGTTTTAGGCTGTGCTTGCAAGAAGTATGTAAATCTCAGTTTGACAGAAGATAATTGTATCTGTGTCTTGCAAGATCGCTTCTTGCAGATAATACAGTCAATCGGGAAATATATTGTACAGCACTATTTCACAACTGCTTTTTTAAGCCATTCTTATATCATAGAAATGACCAGTCTTCAATATTATTTTCCCAGGTTTGGAAAGGACTTTGTGAATATGCAGAAGCCGACGACTGCAGTGCCTTCTCCGATCGTCAAAAGTGGACAAGCCGACTTCAAAGCTCCTCTGTTCGTTCCTCCTTTTCTAAACACCAGAGCAAAGGCTTTCAAAGACAACGCCGTCGCACAGAAGGAAAAACCCTCCACATTCGTCCCACCTTTCAAGAAACTCAAATCTGAAGGAAGCTCTTTCAAAACGCAGCACAAAGACGGCAGTTTTGTCAAGGAGTCTCCGAAAACTGCCACTTTTATCCCGCCCACAAGAAAGAGCCAGAACGAGCAAAGAAGAGAAACAGATGCTTTCCCAGATAAAACTAATGGAAGATCTCCTCAAAGTGAAGTGAGCAGTCAGACACAGGAAGCACTGGAAACTCGGAGTCCTAAAGGAAAAGAGCAGAAAGTAAACGTTAAAGAGACAAAGACAGAGGAGACTCGACGACCTGAAGAAACCGGAAGTGAGTATAGAAACATAAATAATTACTCAAGTGAATTCATTTCCTGTTATCATTTAATTTAAACCTTTTTTTCATTGTATATGGACATAGAATGAGTTTTTCTTCTCTTCTTAATGTAAAATGTTTTTGCAGAAATTCTTTTAAATCCGGAGAACCTGGATCTGGCTCGAGACGTGCAGGACATGAGGATCAGGAAGAAGAGCCGGCAGACCATCAGACCCATGCCAGGAAGTCTGTTTCTCACAAAGTCCTCTCTGAAGAGGAGCTCCTTCAGGACTGTGGTCGACGGACAGACTCCTCGAAAGTACTGCCAGAAACAGGTACACGGTATTACTTTTACAACATATTCCTATGGGACCAAAATAAAGATAAACATAAAGAAAAAGTGATGTATAGGGCCTTTAATGCCTTTCTCCTGTTGCAGCTGTACACTTTCGGAGTGGACCAGGCTGTGTGCCAGATCAGCAGTGAAACGGCTGAGGAGTTCTGCTTCGATTTACTCAAGTTCTACAAACACGAGTCCTTCTCAGAGGCAGGAGGAGTGCAGCTGGCAGACGGAGGGTGGCTCGTCCCCAGGAGAGACGGGACAGTGGGCAAAGAGGACTTTTACAGGTACATTTTCATTATACATTTACTAATTTACTTCTATTTTTACCTTGTTTTAGACCGTGTTTGTTTACATTTAGTGGAACTTTGTGTGTTGAAATCATTTACTGCAGTAATATTGTCACCGCTATATTCAAGATTTGTCAAATGTCACATTTGGTCACATTGTAGAGCTCTAATGCTAAGCTGACACTAGAGCTTTATAAAAGACACATGTTTCATTCATCATTGCCCTGTTCCTTTGCACAGAGCCTTATGTGATTCTCCGGGTGTCGACCCCAAACTGCTGACCCAGAGCTGGGTGTATAACCATTACCGGTGGCTGGTGTGGAAGCTGGCCTCCATGGAGAGGTCCTTCCCCTCGACCATGGCCAGTGTCTGTCTCACACCAGAGCAGGTGCTTCTGCAGCTCAAGTACAGGTATCCATCAACTTAGTTATTTACTTGGAAACATGTGGGCAGAGGTGAGAGTTTTGTGAAGTATTACATTAAGATTTTCTCTTTATGAACATGTCTCTTGGTCAGATACGATGTGGAGGTGGACCACAGCCGC
>JAADKR020362453.1:0-15284 GCA_011763505.2 Lythrypnus dalli | reverse complement strand
CAGAAGAAATAGAAATATATTAATGCACAGTGTTGGGAGCTGTGGATACTCACATTGAATCTGTCGTAGGGGGAGGCAGAGCCAGGAGGTCCGGGCGGCCCAGGAGGACCAGGAGGACCCTGGGAAAACAAGGCTGACTTTAAAATAATGACTGAAAATAATAGTTTTGTGGGGGAAAAAATGAAGCTTGTTTCAGTCTGTTTTGGTGGGTTTTAGTGTTAGGGAGAGCAGTACTCACCGGATACCCAAATCCAGACCCCGACCCAGAGCCCGGATCTCCCTTCTCTCCTTTGTATCCATTCACTCCAGGACGGCCCTAACACAAAACATCATCATTAAACTCAATCTTGTGCTCAAACATCGATCTTAAGCGGGTTTAGTTAAGACTCACAGGTCGCCCGGGGATCCCGATCTCTCCCTTAAATCCCTGAGGACCGTACGGACCCTGACAGGAGGGAAAATGAGAAAATCAGAACATGGGAAAAATAGATCCATGGCGATAATGATATCATATTGAAGACTTTTGCTTACAGTAGGTCCAGCAGGTCCTGCAGATCCTCTGTCGCCCTGAAAGCACAAACACAATGTCAGGAAGTAGTCACGCCTTAAATGATTTTCCCAACTAATACAAGAGAGCAATTGTCACATGCTTCTACTTAAATAATGAAAAAGTAAAGATGTTGTGGTTGTCCTCACCTTCTGCCCCGAGAGGCCGTCCAGTCTCAGGAGGTTCCCATCAGGCCCCACCACCAGCCCGGGCTCCCCCTTCTCCCCCTGGACACAGACACATGAGTCCAGGACACCTCCAACAGGAGCACTCTAACATATGGAGAAGACCTATACCTTATGAGCGTATCCAGGCAGACCAGGCTCTCCAGGGTCGCCCTTAGGTCCAACTGGGCCCTAAAAACAACAATAAATACTATCAAGTTACATGCTTTTAAAATATCACTATTTACTAAAAACAGTTTCAATGAGTAACCACACAGTTTGTGAACCTCTGCGTGAGATCAAGGACTCACCGGGAATCCAGCCTGACCCGGCAAACCAGATCCTCCCTGAAACAAACGGATTATTTTATGTCCCGGAAACAAGGAAACAATAAACCAAGTTATACAATAGAGACAAGAAAAAGATACTTCATTCAATAATTTAAAGACACATCTTTGTTGACATGTTTGGAGTCATTAAAACAAATGTAAACAAAGGAGAACACAGACAGTGCTGACCTGAGCTCCGACGCTGCCAGTGACATGGTCAAACTGTGAAAAACACAAGCAGAATCAAATAAGGCCCACTTTAAATGGTTCACTTACAGTATATCAGAGTGTGTGCCAAGCTATTCAAAAGTGTAAAATACTTACAAAATGTCATACAGGGTCTGAGCATGAAAGTTACAAAAGTATATTCATATTTTCCATTATAGCACTGTAAATATTGAAGTCCTTACGTTGCCTGGGTTTTGGTAGATGATCTGCCCTGGGGCTCCAGGAGGTCCTGGGGGTCCAGGGTGTCCAGTCCCATCTCGACCTGGTTCTCCCTGAAAGCATCAATTCACACAGAGTGAGAGTTACTACAGAGTATGTGGCAACAAGTCTTGTTAATGCCAACAAAAGATTAACTTACTGCCAAGCCTTGGTCTCCTCTTTCACCTTTAAGACCCTTTAAGAACACAAGGATGCAAGAGAAACAGTCAAATAGAGTTAATATTTCTAAAGCTTCCTCATTGGGTTTGACACTATAACAGGGTTTGAAGCTTGAAAAAGACACTACGATGTGTCTGTGAAAGTGAAGTCTCTTACTTGAGGTCCGGGGAAGCCGTCCAGTCCAGGCTGTCCGTCTCTGCCCTGTCCCCCCTCAGAACCCTTCTGTCCAGTGAACCCGGGGAGGCCTGGTTTACCCTGGAGCACCACAAAACAGACAAAACACCAGGTCATACTCCCTTCAAGTTCACAGAGAGGAACACGGTCGCCAAAAAGTAACTTACAGGAAGTCCAGGGAATCCAGGTTGTCCCTAAAAGACACAGGCACATTTTTTTACAGAATTATACAATATACAAAATACAGTAGACTGAGATAAAAAAAATACAGGAGGTACCAACCGGTGGTCCTTGTGGTCCTCTCAGTCCAGGGACTCCAAATCCTCCAGACCCTTCCATATCGTCCTGGAAGGAGCAAAACACCATATTATTAAACTTGTTTTGTTCTTCCATAGACCAAAATGATCCAAAAGACCCAAGACACCAAAGTGACCCGTGAGACGGAAGTGAGGACTTACAAATCCGGCCCTGGAATGGCCTGATGAGGGGGGTCCAGGGGGTCCTGGGGGGCCCATTGGTCCCATGGGTCCAGGAAGTCCAGCCAGACCAGACTCTCCAGGAGTCCCAGGAAGTCCAGGCTGTCCTGTGTCGCCCTGAGAGAAAACGGGGAAATTATCAGGTCAGGTCTTTTATAGGTTCAATAGATTCAATAACATCAACTGTATTAAGAAACATGGGAATGAGACACAACTAACAGTTTGAACTTTTGCTCTCTCCTTTTCATTGTTGCAATAAAACAAAATCAAAACAACTCCAGTAACTCTCAGACCTTTAAACTCACCTTTAATCCGGTTCCTCCAGTTCGACCCAAGGCTCCAGAATCTCCCTGAAAAACAAAACAAACATTGACTGTAATTGCAAAGAATTAATTGAGGAGATGACTTTGAAATTTGGACCAGGACCAGTTTTTAATTTGAA
This sequence comes from Lythrypnus dalli, assembly GCA_011763505.2. Classification (NCBI taxonomy): domain Eukaryota; kingdom Metazoa; phylum Chordata; class Actinopteri; order Gobiiformes; family Gobiidae; genus Lythrypnus; species Lythrypnus dalli. The sequence continues at coordinate 12,546 of JAADKR020362453.1, read as the reverse complement.
ATGTACAAATGTAGATTTAAATGAGTATGAATCTAATTTCAGCTAAGAACCTCTCCTCTGTTACCTTCTCCCCCTTCAGGCCGGGGTGTCCCGAGAGGCCATCCCGTCCAGGCAGACCGGGCCGTCCCTGGGCACAGAGCAGGACAGAATGAGTTACAGTAAAGTGTATTCTGTCAGCACATTCTGCAGTACTCACAGGCTGACCGGGCGCTCCGTCTCTGCCTGGGGGTCCAAACGCCCCAGAGCTCAGAGCAGTGCCGGAGCTGGAGGAGGAGCCAGGGGCACCAGGGGGCCCCGGGGGACCAGGCAGTCCAGGGAGGCCCTAGGGTAAACAAAGACAAATAAGTCATTTAAATGCCCCAGATTGAATCATATTTATGTATTTGTTATATATATTATAGTGTAACATCATTTGATAGTGATCATTTTATAATAACTAGACTCACCCTGAATGTCTCCAGATCGGGGAACCCAGAGCCCTCCATGTCCACAAATGTCTGAAAAACAAATCAACAAATTCAACAGAATTCATTTTTAGGCACTGTGTATTTCCTGTCCAAACTGGTCACATCTCAGTGTCTTGCTCATGGACACAATGTCAACCGTCCACGCACCGATCGGAGTCCAGGTCCGGGGGGTCCTGGGAGTCCTGGGGCGCCTCTGGGTCCAGGCTGGCCCTCTCCACGATCCCCCTGGAATCAACAACAGACCATTTACTGTCAGCATCCAAATACAAAGGGATTTGAGATTGAAACCATGTGCATGTGCAGCAGTCTTAACCACTAGGCCATCGTCTGCACTGATGTAATATTTCGGCAGGACTGACCTTCTCTCCTCTGGGGCCTGAGTCTCCGGGGGTCCCTGGGAATCCTGGAGGTCCTTCAGGTCCCTGAGTGGAGAACAGGATCATGTGACTTTCATGAACTAAACTGGTCAATTTCGACTAAAATTACCGAAACTCACAGTTTTGCCGTCCTCGCCTGGATCTCCCTGAAACACAGAAACACTCGGTCTGAAACTTGAACGTGTGACTCTGTATTTTAAACCTCTGCTTTAATAGAATAACAAAATGTTTTGGTAAATGTCACTAACTGGCTCTCCGTCGTCTCCGGCCTCTCCCTGGGGACCTGGGGCTCCTGGAGGGCCTTGGGGTCCGGGGACAGAGGACACCACAGTCCCATCACTTGTTCGGGAGTACTGAGCTGGAGGACCTGGGGGGCCGGGGGGTCCTTGGGGGCCGGCGGGGCCAGGTTCACCCTTAGAGCCCTGGTATCCGAAACCAGCACTGCCCTGAGGAGAGAGGAGAGAGAGAGAGGGTCTTCAACTAGGACAATATACTGTACTTTAATTGCAACTCTTTGTGTATTTAAAATAATATCATAAATAACATTGATAACATTGATAGAGGTAGACACATTACAGTCACAGATTCAGACTCACCTTAAATCCCTTCTCTCCTGGTTCTCCCTGCAATACGAACAAAGAAAAACACAAAAAGCACAAACACATTAACACTTCAGACACTGGCTCTGTAAAGAAAACAGAACACATTCAACCCCAACTTCTGTTCACAAATTGTTATTTTAGTAAAAAGGTGTGTAAGAATGTGACATGTGATGAAATTGAACATTTTGAAAAAAATCATATGGCTATGCTCACCATGATATCAAAAAACTAATTGTTATATTTTGATAGCACATATTATGGGGATTTGTACCTAGTGTTTTGATAATTTTTTTTACTATAAATTACATTGTGTTGTGACCTCTGTGTGACCCTAAACCTTGGGACTATGGATGTTGGCATTTATGTCATATCATGTCTGCTCATAAACAGGCATTGTCCCAATAAAACAAATAAATAAACAAAAAGTGTGGGTGTTACCTTCTCTCCTCGAGCGCCTCCTCCTCTGCTGCTGCTGCTGCCGGAGCCGGTCTCCCCCTTCGGTCCCTGGGGTCCTCGCTCGCCCTTCTCTCCTCTGCCTCCGACGTCTCCCTTCTCTCCTCTGGGTCCTGAGGGTCCTGGAACAATGGCGTTCATTAGAAAAACCCGTGAAAAACAGAGTGAGGGCGATTAACGGTGTGTCCCAGACAGGCTTTGTTCAGTCGAGGTCGTGCACCATCACCACCTACAGAAACTCACTTTGACCAAATGGATTTCACTCATTTCTGCAGTATATGCCACTACTTTTTTCACAGTTTGAACCTCGCAATCTATGCAATGTGGCTTAGTTATTGATTTTTTTGGGCAAATGACCTCCAGGGGGCGCCCTAGTGCAAGCATGAGACAGACAGTCGGAACCGGATGATCCTTCCTCCTGAGGCCTCTTCATCGACGTCCTTGAGAGTGGGCTCATCTGAAGTACAGCAGAGTTTCCTTTAATTTTGGGCTTTTCTACCCCCAAGCCCTCAGACAACATTTATTCCATTATTCACCCTTTAATCACACAATACATTTGGCCAAAAATAGTTCATCTGCTTCAACCAGCACCAGGAAACACCAGAGAAATGGACTAAACATGCAGAAGTCTCCTGGAGTCTGGACCAAAACATGCTCCAAAACCACCACCAAGCCTTAAAGGACAATAAAGGACAGTAGAGGACAGCAGGTCTCGTGTCCCTGTATAAATATTGATGTAAATGATCATAGAGGGTCCCTGAACTCACCTGGGGCCCCGGGTTGAGACTCCACCAACACAGAGCTCTGACGACCATCTGACAACCACAAAAATATTCTTCTCATCAAACCCAAAAGAACGGAAACACTCATGGAATCAAATTTGTGATGAGTAGCTCCAAGTTATTATTCATTGTAGCAGCATTAATTTAGTCAAAGTCATAGTTTTCAGACTTTTTGCAGACTTTTTCAATCATAACATTAAAAAAACCTGTTTTGAGAAAATGGCCTTTGACGTCACTATTTTCCATTTAAATCTGTGGAGAAACATTGAGCCATTGCAACAATAAACATCTTATTGTTTAGCCAAGGTCATGTATTTGTTTTCTGATTAAAGTTTGTATATGTAAAGAGCAAACCAGGCCAAAACCTGACCATTGATTTGTTCAGACCTGTTTTACCTTAAACTCTCAGAAACTGGTGTTATAATCGTAACTTTAATGGCTTTTGGTGAATGCTACTTTTGTGTCACTGTCTAAATACTGATGTAAATGATCCCAGAAGGTCCCTGAACTCACCTGGGGCCTTGGGTTGAGACTCCACCAACACAGAGCTCTGACGACCATCTGACAACCACAAACAATGTTCTCATCAAACCCAGGAGAACGGAAACTCTCATGAAGTAAAATATGCAATGTGTAGTTTCATTTATTATTTATGATAGCAGCGTTTATTTAGTCAAAAAATGGAAATAAAACTATATCAAAAGTAGTTTGTGTGAATGAAACTATGACTAAAATCTCCAGATATATTGGTTAATTCACACAAAATTAAATAAAAAGTAAAAGAAGAGACTAAATCAAAATATGAGAGTATTTTCTGAACTTGAAAAGTGTGAGCTGATTCCTGGTGCAACTCCATCTATGGCCACAAGATGGAACCAGAAGAAAACGTTTGCAGTTTGAGATTTCGACAATAACCTTTAAAATGATGTGCACTACCCAGACTGTCCACTAGAGGGAAGTGTATGCCACACAAACAGATTGATGCAAGTCTGACTCTGAAATAAAGAAATGAGGTGGAGGAGGACATTGGTAAAACAGATCATTGTTCACTAATCTTGGACAAAGCATTTCTCAGCATTTGTTGACCCCTGATCTGGACAAAAACAAGAAAGACTGTTTTCTTGATAACAAATCAATGAGTGACCGGGGCAACAAAACCCTGGGAAAGTTGTTGAATGCTCAAAAAACAGCTGTTTGGAACATTGTATTCTGTTTTTATGTACCTTTTACACACTGTCCCAACTGCATTATAGCAGATATTGCAGTATTCCTCACCTGAGCGTCGGTCTGTGGGAGGGTCGTACGGTCTGGTCACTGGGGGCACTCTGATCGGAGGAGGAGCCGTCTGAAAACACAAACAATCATTACTTTACATTTGGACTTCTAAATGTGCTTTTCTACTGTATCTGGCCTGCCAACACAGATTTATTTATTTACCTATTAAACATCTCTGAGTGACTGCATTGTTCACTGTGTGTCTTTATTGAATAGAGACCAAGAGAAATTGTCATCAAACAATAATTCCAATGAAACAGCCTCAAATGTGATGTCAGTGAGGAGGCGGGTCTCAGAATAAAGCTCCTCCTGTGATTGGCTATGTCATTTTGTTTCAATTGTTATTATTAAATATGAATTGATCTTATTTATTAATCATTAATTTTAAAAAGTTTTGGTTCTATTGTAATTTTTTTTTTTTTTTTCTATTTTACGGTGTATTGTGCTTAGTATAAATGCATTTTACACATAGATTTTTAGCCTTTCACTTTGTACATAATCAATAAAATCAATAAATTATATATATTTTAATTGGAATGACAATGTGAAGTTACAACATACAGACTGCTCTGTGTTTAGGTATTTTCAATATAAATGAATTGGCTGTTTTAATGATATAGAAATACTTTTATCTCGCTAACCTGAGCTAAAAATGATATGTATTGTGAAACGTATGAATAACGTTACAAAGTTAGTTGAGTAAAATCACTAAACTTTCTGTTCTTTGTCATGTTAATACTGTAAACTGGGAGAAGTGTTGAAAAGAAATGCAAATATTGATCACACAGTCATGTTATTCTCACAGAAGAACTCTGTAGGAGAGAATCCATCTTTGTCCGTTTGTTACAGAGAATCAACCACAAACATTTACTTCAGAGAAACTTTGGAAATCACCAAAAGCTGAGTCTGGGAAACAAATAAAGCGTGAGAGGACTGTGGCCAGACCTCCTGGACTGCAATGAAAACAGCATGTGCTTCAGGAAACACAGAACAACAGCCACAGCAGGAAGTATTCAACAAAAGTACTGCAGTGTCAATGAAGAACAGAGCAGAAGGAAAATACATGTGTTTACAGGTATCCATTTGAAACCTTTGCTGTAAATTACATATGAGGAAAAAGTAATGCAAAACATCTGCTGTTAAGTTTAATGCATGGAAATGGCCAAATTTGATATTTTCAGCAACAAAATCTAAATAATGGCTTTAGATTATCTCCTGTAGAATTTATCTATGGCACATTCTCCGCATTTGGAGATTCAGAAAGGAAATGACCATATTTGGCTTGCATATTAATGTTGGGGATGTGATGTACGACATGTGGATGCAAATCATATCAACATTTATGAATGGGAAAGTGCCAGGACTCCACTAAAACAGTGTTATTGGTAAATGTGGTTGCTCTAGAGGAAGAGGAGGAAGAGGAGGAAGAGGAGGAGGAGGAGGAAGAGGAGAAAGAGGAGGAAGAAGAGGAAGATGAGGAAGAGGAGGAGGAGGAGGAGGGGGAAGAGGAGGAAGAGGAGGAAGAGGAAGAGGAGGAGGAGGAGGAAGAGGAGGAGGGTCAGACGGTGCAGAGGAGCCATCCATCCTGGAGCCCTCCTGGAGCCTGCAGCCGAGTCCATGATTGATTCACTGAAAACTCCTTTTGAATGTGATTATCGTCTGAGCAGATTCTTCACATACTCACAGCTCACTCTGCAGCGTCGGGTTAAAACTGTTAATGTTTGACACATTCTAAACTCTGCTGCATTCTTCAAGTAACTCCTGAGTCAATAAGAAACCCAGCGTCTTCAAATGTATTTTAACTACAAATGTTAGCATTTGAGCTTTTTTGTAACTGTCATTGTATTTTTTTAATCAACAGCACAGATTTGAGTAAAAGTACAAATACTGCTGATCAAATATTACTCCATCACAAGTAAAAGTTGCTCAGTATTTGAAAATATTGAACAGAGAAGAAAGTACAAATCAATTCTGTACTAATCAATAAGCATTAGAAAAATAACTTTGTAGCTTTGAAAACACCAAAAATACACAAGTGACTTCACTATTCATACAATAAACACCTGCACAGCGCCCCCTACTGTTCAGGAGTGTGCATTTTAAAGCTTTACAAGTAGAATGTAATGCATTTCTCATTGAAATGTACGGTAGTGGAATCAACAAAACTACTACAGCATAAGGAAACATTAATGCAGTACTTGAGTAAAAGTACTTGATTACTGCCCCCTGTGTCTCGGTCTCTTAATAATTTCTCATTTAAATGTATGGAATCAACAAAACTACTCAAGTGAAGTCCAGAATATGGAAAAACTCTCTTCACTCTACTTTTGTGCAGTACTTGAGTAAAAGTACTTGATTACTGCCCCCCTCTGTCTCTGTCTCTTTATTTATTTCTCATTCAAATGTAGTGGAATCAGCAAAACTACTAATGTGGAAAACCTCTACTTTAGCGCAGTATTTGAGTAAAAGTACTTGTCTCCTGTCCTTCAGCCTGAGGGGAACACACTGGAATCCCACAGGACATGCCCCTCTCTCCCTGTGTGCCTGGACTTGCCCCTGACACTGCTCTCCTCCGACTGTGGTCCCGAAAATCAAAGGCCGACGTCCCAGAGTCAGATTAAATACTGCGTGAGCGGGAAAAGCCCCGATGTTTGGGACATGTATTATTATTATTAGCCCGGAGCAAAGAGGAGAGAGCTGTACATCTGTTTTAAAGACAACACTATAATCCAGACTCAGAGACACTGTGTGGGGGACAGACGCTTCAGGAAACGCTTACAGAGTGACACTGCAGGGGAAAAGGAGGATCAAAAGTATATAGATGTCAATGTGAAACCTTTGCTGTAGATTGCTGACATAAAGGTTGGGAAAAATGTACTGCATATTAAGTCTTTACATGAAAATTTGTAATCTCAGTCTTAAAAATGACAAAAATCACAGATATTTTCAGAAGCAAAATGTAAATAATGCACTCAGCTAGGTATAAATGTATAGTTTTATCTTTTTGGTATGTTAGTTACAAAGATTTTTCAGAGGGGATTTTGGATCTTGTTTAGTTTTTGAATAAGGCAGTAATTAGGAAGAAAATGGGTTTTCAAAAAAACTTGCCATGTTTTTGGGGCTCGAAACTCAATAAATCCAGCTAGAAAATAGATTCCTCTGAAAAAAAAAACTTCAAAATATTCTTAAGTACAAGCCTGGGAAGGTTCAAGCCTGTAAGTGCTACTAAAGTCAAGGTCTTGTTGCATAAGTTACAGTAATATCCCCCAAATTATATTTTTTACCTTTGACTTTCTGTTTATTCTATTTATATATTGAAATGACAAAGCAAATTGAATCTTTGACTTGCAGGTGTTGGAGCTGGTTTTTTTGGCAATTATCTTCAAAGGACATGATACAAATGATAAAAAAATGCAATGACGATTAATCCCTTTTCAACGCGATTAGAGGTAATATTTTACATCCTCCAAGTCTCGAGTGCTGGCTGCAGTTTGTCAGTTCTTGTTTGTTGAGGAAAAGCGATGGTGTGAGGCTGTTTGCAGGGCAGTACGCTCCATAAATGCTCCATAAACTGCAGATAACATGAACACTGAGGCATATTCATTGTGCCAACTTCAAAAGCGTTTCTTAATTCGAACCAAACAATGATTTCCGACGATGAGTCAGCGGAAATTCCACCGAGTCTCGCTAAAATCTGCACTAAACTGTAATTACTACGAGCTGCGTTCCTGCCTCCTTTTCCCAAAGCAAAGTTTGACCTTGAGTGACTTTGGAAGTGGGTTTTAAGATGAGACACGTTCGTCTGGAGACATGGGTGTCCAGTGACGACTCAGGCCTGACCCGTCCGAGTTATTACAGCAGAGGGTCAGTTTCAGGAGATTAGAGGAACTTAATCTGAATCGAACCAGGCAAAAATCATGAAGAAGAAGCAAATGAGTGGACTTTATATTGAAACACTTGAAGCTCTCCGTGCACAGGTGTTTAAATTCACAAATGACAGAGACACTACTCTGACCCAAGCATCAAAGTGCTCTTGTGACTATAAAACATATAAATAGACCATTATGTAAAATACAAACAAATCCATATCTTTTTTACGGCATCATTTGAGAATTTGAACCAATGGATGAGGGTTTCTTTGGTTTAAAACAATAAACAATCTTGGGGTTGCGGCTTTAAAATAGAAATTTTTAACCACAAACAAGTCAAAATGTGTCTATTTCACGCAGACCACAGACCTGGCAACCCTGGTCCAGCCCTGTGAGGACAACCTGGACATCCTGGAATATTGTCCCTATGGTCCCCAAGCAAATCTTATAGAACTAATACAGACCAGGACTAAAGCATGAGCAGCTGCAGATTGGGGAGGATGATATGAATGTGAATAATGAACTGTGACTGAGTAAATATGGAGAAAATAATAACTTTATGAAGAATATTCAGTTTGTTTGAGATATAAGCTGACCGTGGACGGACGAGGAGCAGCAGACCGTTATCAGGTGGAGTCGAGCCAAAACCAACACACGCTTTAGGGCTTTCAGATCCACAATCACACGATAAATATCTAAAACACGAAAAGTTCAGGTCCAGAAGAGGAGGAGGAAGGGTCAGAGGAAATAGAGCCTTCCTTACCGTGAAGGAAACTCTGCCTCTGCGGTCGTTGGAGGAGCCGTATCCACTGCCGTCGCCCGAGGCCTGGAGAAAAATCATTCATAAAGTTAGAAATTACACTTGCAGCTTTATTTACAACTATTTTCTATGTCTAAAAGCTCCCTCACTGTCTGAAGGCCTAATTTATTCAGGACTTTCTTACAAAAAATCAGTCAAAAATGCAGCAGAATCCAAAACTAAAACATAGTAAGTGTCTACCTTTGCTTCTGAAATTTAAAGCAAAAGCCCTTTTCTTCAGTGCTTTGAGGTAACACTTGTGATATTGGGCTATAAAAATAAACTTGATAAACTGATTGATTGATTGAGCTGGCAACCAAGATAGGTCATATTTATTAAATATTTACAATAAAAACCATCAGTATCATCCATACTTTAAAGGAAAAATAGATAAATTCCAATGCAAAAAAAGCAATGTCCCAAAATTACAAAAATAACATTTACAAATGAATGTTAATGCTTCTCGGTGACACTGGTTGGGACTAAACTAGAGGAAGTCTGAGGTCCTTGTGTCGGTCAGAGGACGGCCTGTGACAGCTGTATTTAAACACCTGTGACAGTGGGGGGCCTGACCAGCAGGGGGCAGCACATTCTTCCCACTCTCTACATAAACATAAACAAATACAAATGTTCACGTTTGTTTGGCCGGAGCCACATGGTAAAAACCAAAGATCTTTAATAAAACCCTAGGCAGGACGTTCCACCCATTGTTGTGGCAAATGTGGCGGCCATCTTGCATTAGGCCTTTTGGCCAAATTCCAATGAAAAGTTATGTAAAAAGAGAGGCATAAATGAAAAGAATCAGATAAAAAACCAGTGGTAATGTTGGAGTCCTGACAACACAAGGAAGTCCTTCTGTCATTTTTGTATCATTATTTCACTGAAAAGGAACATTGGTATGAACCACAAACACATTGGACTGGGATCTATTTTACACAGAATTACAATATCTTTCACTCTATAATAAAATATCTAGTATTAGCATCAAGTTAGCATTTGCCTTTAGCTTCAAGGCTTTCAGTGGTTTACATATATATATTCAACAGCCACACATTGTTTAAAGGCTCACTATGGAACTTTTCGGCAAAAAATCAACAACAAAAAACAAACAAATAAAAAAGCTTGGGTGGTTATCATAGTGCCTTTACTTTCCATCACAGTGACATTTATGACACCCCTGGATCAATAGTATTCTCTGGTGATGTACCCTCTCCATGGGAACATTAACCAGAAACCTTAGAAATTAAATCATAGCGACCATTGTGTTGGAAAGTAAAGGTGCCATACTAACCACCCATAGCCAACCCATGTGTGTGTGTGTTTACCAGGTCCGAGTCGTCCTCGTCCTCCTCACACTGTCTCTCTGCGGCTCTGGGGTCTCCCACCACTCGCAGTTCACTGATCACGCCCTGAAAACAAGCCCAGACTCAGCTCCACAAACAACACAATCCACGCTCGGCTTCACACTCGAGCCATTGTAGTTAATGTGTAAAAGGAAAAGTACATAAGTGTGTGTTCTGTGGAATGTCCTATGGAAACATGGACAAAGGAGAAGACAAGTGACAGGGCAAGTTTAGGACTATACTGAGATTTTGACGACACTATAAAAAATGTAAGTCAAAGGTTTGCCCTTGGATTGTAAAACCTGATGCCTATGACAGCTAAAATGAAATGGGGAAACACTTTTCTCTAAGATTTAGTGTATTTAGAGTCAGAAATCTGAGGTTATATGTTATGAGTGACAGTAACATGATCCTACATACAGTGGGTTCTTTGTCTTCTGTAATAAAGTATGAAAATCAAAGTAACTTGTAGCTGTCGGTCGGTGAATGATGTGAGCTGTGACCTCAGTTTTTATATTGATTTATATTGATATTGATTGTTTTAGTGTATCCAAAACCGTTAGTCTTAATACTAGCACTATCAGTCGATCAAAATCAGACTTTTGAAATCTAATAGTGATTATTCATTTTTAGTTTTTACAATTGAGTTTAGAAAAAAAATACCCGAAACAATCTTATTCCAAGTAAACACAAGAAAACCAGATGAAGGTTTGTGGGAGTGAAATGTTAAATAATATAATAACAATAAATATGAGAAAGATTGAGGCAGCGTGCATTAGCTTTACTTATTTCAATAAAATGTTACCTCTTTTCAGATTACTTTTTGCAGTGTATTGTATTGGTATTTGGTATTAATAACTATATATACAGGAAATGCTCATATTATAAACTGTCTTCCGTCTTACATTATGGCATAAACAAAAACTACAGTGCAACCCATTGTACATGTTTTAGTTTAACAAGGGCCACTTCAGGAACCCCAGCCCCACACAGGCAGAGTATTCAGAATCGAACCCCTGACCTCCTCACAGCTGTGTTTATGACTGCTCCTTTATGATGACACTTTATGAATTGGCCGAGGCTCAAAGTGGAGTTTTTTTCTGTGGGATTTCCGCCTGTATTTCCAGACGCGTCGTCAGCCGTTTTAGATGTTATCACAAAGGACTTTTCCTTTTGAAGAAGTTGTAATTTTGAGTCTGAGTCATGTGCAAAATGGGACCGTTATCTGGCAACATGTCGCACTATCTGGCAACCTACAGGCCTTTCTCTGTGTGTGCGCGGCTTTGAGGCTCTGCAAGCATTTAGCATCTCTCTCACTATAATGTTTACAGTTTATAAATATCACTTTGACACTTTTCCTGGAGATTATGGACATAAACATGAGAAAAATATCACACTTTTTCTTTCATTTAACGTTTTTGTATCAAGATTAAACATTTTAAGCATAAAAAATGGCCAAAAATGTATTTATTTTGTGTCGAAAACACAGCTGCGAAGGGTGAGGGGTGAGCGTCCATTTGCTGTTGTTGATGGAGGATCTCAGTAAATGGTCATTTCAAAGGGTCTGTTTTTTCAAGCTGTGGGCTTTACAGACACATAAGTAAAAGATAAGCTAAACATTTATGCCCTAAAAAACCTCTGGATCTCATAAATTTCCTTGTATTTGTTGTAAAACTCGTCTGTTGGAGCTAAAGCTGTGCCTTTTCTAAACCATGTCCCTAAAGTTCACGAGCATTAGCTGACCTTTCGGAGAGAGTTCACGTGAAGACGGTTTAACCAATGAGACGACCCCCTGCATGTCTGAACCAGGTCTAAATATTTACATTAGGATCCAGGTTTAGGTTATGTGTAATGTGTGTTTTGTGGCTCAGGCTTAATCCCTAAGGTAAGGATGTAGCTCAGGCTTGTACACAGACCCTAATGGTAAATGGGGACGTATTTTTTTTGCCCTTTTTTGCCCCATTTTGTGTCTGTTACTTTAAATGGGGCTTTTCCCCTTCAATTTATCTCTTGTTGGTCAAAACTACTACAACAATAGGATTACTTCTCTCTCAAAAAAACAATCTGAGGTCTGAGGCCTTGATGAGGTGGAAAGGCCAGATTGGGCTGAAGGAAGGGGTCTCCAAAGTGCGGCCCAGGGGCCAAATGCGGCCCTCAGACAAGTGTTTAGTGGCCCTCAGGCTTCTTGTTGAATTGGCACATATCACTAGAGATTGCACTTTTTACAGCAAGTTTCATAAGTTTCATGCACAAAGTAGCATTTTATTGTGAGAAAGAGCTGGCATTATTGTTCTAATCCTAAACAAATGTGTTGTGCATGGGTTAAACCTCTGCTACATGCACTTAGTTTTTACTGCATTAACTATCAAACTGTGGCCCTCCAAACCGTATAAGCTTTAATATATGGCCCTCGGTGAAAACAGTTTGGAGACCCCTGTCCTAAGGCCTGGTGAGGACCATTATCATGAGCTGCAGTGTTCTACTCACCAGGAACTTGTCGGAGTCGGCGCCCCCGGCCTGGCCCACGAACACCCCGGCGCCGGCCTCCAGCTCCAGGCGCCCGGGCGACCTCTGGACCC
>JAADKR020362118.1:0-15304 GCA_011763505.2 Lythrypnus dalli | reverse complement strand
AATTATATAGACTGACAAATGACCACCAGATGCCACTGTAGAGCGGTGCTTCGAATCGTGTTTTTGAAGCCTCGAAGGATTTGGTTCAAGTGCTTTGCTGTTTCATGAGGCTTCGGTTTTGCCATCACTACTGTGCGCACTGGTCTCACTGCCTGTGCGCACTGGTCTCACTGCCTGTGCGCACTTGTCTCACTGCCAGTGCGCAGTCTTTTTTCAAACTTGAATCTTGAAAAAGAGGTGGCTCGTCTTATAATCAGAGCCGTCTTATATTCGGGCCAATACGGTAACTTTGACAAACCGGATGCTCTCGGCGTTCTTCCTGTTTGGGACACCAGGCTGGGGCCTGACGGGCCAGAGCAAACCAGACCAATCGGAGTTGGTGAGCTACATCCGTCGATGTTGACGGTCGAAGCATTCAGAGAGGATGTGGGACCGTTCATATTAATTAACATAACAGGGCATTTGCTTTGTCGGACAGACATTAACTGAACAGAGGATGTGCAATCTGAGGGTTAGAAACTGAAGGCTTTTAAAACATCTTGTTAATTTCTGACATACCTCACCTGCCTGGCCCATTCTGTGTTTTCATTGATCCATTCTGGATTTTACTCTCAGTGGCCATGCACCATGCCATGCTGTCCTATTTATATCGCGGCTCACTGTGCCAATCACCAAAATAACCTTGGATAAACAGAGGCAGAAGAAAGAGATGCCAATACAGCGTGAGTAAGTTTTGCCTATTGGCACTTTGTAAACAGGGAAATCATGAGGATCCCTTTGAAAACAAGTTTGTTCATCTCATGGGTTTATTCTTCTTAATAAATAATAGTCAAATAGGTTATAATATATAAATCCAACTCAAGCTAAATCAAGCAAGCTAGTTGAGTTAGTTTTCACCTCAGTCACTGAAGTGATCCCTGGTGCTTTTTGTGGAAAGTCCAGTGAATTAAGCATCAAATTCTGAATTTGGCTCCTTCTGTTTCCAGCAAAATAACATAACTCTTTTACATGATCCTAGACTGTAGAAAACTCACAACTGTTATTAAACCTAAATATGTGGAATATTCAAACATCCTTTGAAAAAATCTAAATCATAGTATTGTAGCTTACATCATCAAAATGATTTACAGTTCCTACAACTGAATAAAATATTGTATTTTTCATGCACAAATATAAATAACATGAAGTTGTTGCAAAACATGATTTTATTTGCGTGCCCATATGGCCATACCACCCCTCAAAGCAAAGCCACTAAACCTAGGACACACACAATAAAACACCAAATCAACAAAGTGGAATACAATGAAATCCCACTGAGAAGGCCATCCTGACCTGGTGGATTCTATACAGATCTAAGTATAATAACGCTTGTCTGTTGCTCCAAACTTTGTATCCTCGGCCGACTATACCTTTTGAAAACAGTTGATATGCCCTACAAAACACTTTAAATAGCCCTTTTTTTTCCAAACTCAAGAGTTCTCATTTGAAAAGGGCCCTCGAGTTTGAGTGAACGAGACAAGCCTGCCTCCACCCAGCCATCAGACATCCAGAGATAAGTGTCGTAAAGGAGGGGATGTGGTGGTTGAGCAGAACAACTTTTGCTTAAGTTTCAAGTGTGGGAAAACACTTTGTTGAACTTGAGTTGACGACACATGACAGTCAGTGCAGAGTTGACAACAGCCCCCTTGGCTAAAATATCATAGCATTATCAACTCTCACTACCTCAGCAAAGAGATAGGCAAAACATTTAGAATGCAAAAATAAAAAAGTGGTAAGTGTGGCTCGGCGGTATGAATCTAAAACGTATATCACGGTATAAAAAAATATCACAAAAACGATATGGAAAAAAAAAAAAACACAAAGGTAAAATGTTTTTATTTTATTTTTAAACTTACCTAAATTAACTTTAATCTATGAGTTACCTCCATCTGAAAGAAAATTAAAGAGGAGCACATGAAGCCTGGCCTGGTGTTTTAGAGACTGATAAAGGCTCATGAGTCATCTGAATCAGAAATACTTTATTAATCAACGTGTACAAGTGTTCAAATAAAAATAAGAACAAAATGAAAAATGAAAATATGAAAAAAATGAATAAAATGAAAAAGCACCCATATTAAAAATAAATATATATAAAAAAATTAAAAAGATATGTACAGTCTGTATGTACAGTTTGGTGGCCACAGGTAGGAATGATTTCCTGTGGCGCTCTGTGGTGCATTTAGGAGGAATCAGCCTGGAGCTGAAAGAACTCCTGTGTCTGACCAGCACGTTGTGGAGTGGATTGGACTCACTGTCCAAGATGGCTCTCACTTTGTGAAGCATTCTCCGGTCTGACACCACCGTAAGAGGGTCCAGCTTCACTGCCACAACGTCACTGGCCTCACGAATCAGTCTGTTCAGTCTGTTGGCGTGCTGCCCCAGCACATCACAGCAAAGAAGATAGCACTGGCCACCACTCATAGACTCATAGAACATTCTGAGCATAGTCCTGCAGATGTTGGAGGACCTCAGTCGCCTCAGAAAATAGAGGCAGCTCTGGCCCTTCCTGTAGAGGGCATCAGTGTTCTTCCAGAATCGGAATCAGAATTTGCTTTATTTCCATTGTCAGTGAGGAGTTCACAAACTAGGAAAAATTTGCGGCATATCCGTGCAGCGTGAAACATGTAAGATAAATAATAAAATTTCTAAAGTAAAAATAAAGATAACTCTATGACTATAAGCATGCAGTAAAAATAGACTAAAAATATAATAAAAGTATATACACTAAGGTAAAAAAGTTAAAAATATTTAAAAAATGTCTAAAAAACAGCAGCATGTGGGTGTGCAAATATGCATTAGCAGCAATGGGGCATAATGATATAGTGCAAATAGAGCAGTGCAAATGGCATGACAGGTTGTAACGTTCAGTTTATTGTCAATGTGTACCCCCAGGTATTTGTACTCCTCAACAATGTCCACACTGACCCCCTGGATGAAAACTGGGGTCACAGGCACCTTGGTCCTCCTCTGGTCCACCATCAGTTCTTTAGTCTTTGTACATTGAGCTGCAGATGGTTCAGCTCACACCATGTGACAAAGTTGTCCACAACAGCTCTGTACTTCGTCTCATCACCCTTGTTGATACATGCAACCACCGCTGAGTCACCAGAAAACATCTGGAGATGGCAGGTCTCTGTGGGGTGGTTGAAGTCGGTGGTATACACGGTGAAGAGGAAGGGAGAGAGGACAGTCCCCTGTGGGGCCCTGGTGTTGCTGATTGCCATGTCAGACACAAAGCGCTGCAGGCGCACATACTGTGGTCTGCCACTCAGGTAATCCACAATCCAGGACACAAGGGGGGAGTCCACCGACACTTTCGCTTTCGAGCTGACCCTTTCATCAAAGCCACTGACAGAGGAGAGACTGTCAGACTCATGTATGGATTATTTCAGTGTAGGACCAAGCCACTTGAAGATTAAACAACTCAGGGTCTGGAGAAACCGTGTATAAAGACGACCACAGTCCCAGACGCACAGCTGCTGACGCCCAGCGTGAGCGCTCCTCACAGTGTCTCCCCTCGATGTTTAACTTCAGAAAGCCATTTTAAAGAAAATTAAATATAATGCCTCAGCTCTATAAAACACTGCTTATTTGTTACAACTATGAAATATTAGGCTTATGCCACAGGCTTATGAGAGGATGCCGGCTAAACTGAGACCAATATATGCAAAAACTGTTGCATTTAATCACTGATGAAAATTGTAATCGAGTCAGGTGGCATCGACTTATTCGTGACTTAACGACTAATATGGACAGCAAATGGCATTTTCTGTTGTGTCTGTCTGATTGTGCTGCACAGTTTATCTATCTGTGAGAGAATCAGCTGCTGTATGTTTTGACAGCCACGGTGCTTTTGAGGACTGACGGAAACCCCAGCATGTAGTTCGATGGGAGAACTTGCATTAATTGTGCATTTTACACCAACATAAGAACACAGACGAGTTGTGACATTGTGATAACCATTCAGCTGCTGCCAGAACAACAGGTCTTAAAACATGACTTTGATCTTATTGCCGAAATATTTATGGAGCTAGTCTTAAACGATAAACATGTTGATTCTTTTGGATTTTAACCATAATCAGTTTTACTTACTACTTATTACTCACACCGTCTAAAAGCTATTTATTATCACTTTGATTGGAAAAAAAGAAATACATATATAAATTAGGGCTTGGATTTTAACGTGTTAAGTACAATTAATTAATTACAATTAATTACAATTATTTTAACGCATTAAAATGTCTAACGCAATTAATCGCACTTTTTATCACCACACGCTAAACCTGGGGCGGAACCTTTCTTTCGCGTGTTTCCTGGTGCCCATAATCTGACGCACATGCTACATCCGCTCACTCACAACAACAACAATGGATGAGAGAGATGTTTCACTTGGTTCACTGGGGACTTATTTTTGCTTCAAGCCGCGTCCTGATGGAACGGTGGTAAAAGGCTACTGTTGTGTGCAAGGTGTGCAAAAAGGAGTTTGCATTTAACCAAAGTTATTCAAGTCGAAAATACCATCTCAATGCAAAACATGTCGGAGCGAGCACAGACGTCCCCACTCGTGGCAAAAATAAACGCTGGCCACTCTGGCAAGAAAGTGAAAGGGGTCTGGTTGTGACCCGCAGTCTGCCGTACCGCAGTCTCAGGTACCGCGCCCTCAGTAAGTGGCTTCAGAAGAAGTAGCTGCAGTAGTATTTTCATGTTGGTTTCAAATAAATGCATGTTAAAAAAGCAAGAATTAGAGGTAGCATATAAGTCTGTCAGAGTTCTAATGTCAGTATTAAAAAGAAACGTTCATTTCTTTAACTTTAATTTGTGAAACTCGCTTACATTTAATGCCTTGTTGATGTTTTGTTTACTACATTCCACAGTTGAAAACGATGCTGTTAATGTGAGTGTGCTGTTTACATTACAAGTTACGTGAATAATCAGGAATTCCTCAAACACTTGAAAGCTGAATAACTATTATAGCACTTTGCACCCAATTTCTTTGGTGAAAGCTTTACACTTCAGCAACAATAAATATTTGTTGTTGAGCTCATGTGTCTGTCTATTAATTATTCATTAATTTAGTTGCAAAAAGAGGTGTTGAATAGAAAATGTGTTGTTTTTTTTAAAATAGCCTTTGACAAAAAAAAAATGTGATTAATTGCAATTAATTAATAACAAACCCTGTAATTAACTCGATTAAAAAAATAATCGAGTCCCACCACTAATATAAATATACATTAATTTTAATATAGAATATAGCCTAACACATAGCCTAAGATTTTTGTTTGTAATGTGGGCAGAAAAAAGACTTAGTCCGCATCATTCTTGCAAACAGCATCTCCTTGTGTAAAGTGCGCCGAATAGTTGAACGATGCACAATGACTCCATCTGCAGCAAGATCATGTTGTAGGTCTTTGGTGCTAGTCTATGGGTTGACTTTGACTGTTCTCACCATTCTTTGTTTGTTTATCCCAGATTTTCCTTGGTCTGCAACTTCGAGCCTTAACAACCTGAACTGTGTTGTGAACTATTCACCTGTGTATAGAGGTCAAGGCTGCGTCTCAATTCTCTTTTGTACCCCTTCCCTTAGCCCTCCGCCTCCCCCTTAAGGGGCGGAGGGTATCTCTAGCCCTTTGAATTGAGACACCCCTTTGTCTTTATGTGTGTGCGGGGGGGGGAAAGCATGAATGAGTGTGAGGCTCTGTTTACAAACACACATGTTCCAGAGCTATAACCTACAGGTTTATGATCAGAAATATGAGATTATCCTTTGACCTGATTTTATCCAGTGTGAGATATAAAAGTATCTTATCGTAGTGTTCATTTATGTATTGTTTCATTAGTAAAAAAAAAAAAAAAAGAATCAAACTCAAGGTATTTTATAAAGTACAATAACATGCTTTTCCTTATCATTAATTTCTTCTCTTTGAGGTTTAAAAAAATAATTAATTGTAGTTTTCAGAGCTTAAGTTTGTTTTAATATTTTTTATTGAAAAATATCAATAGCAAAAATGGCATTACAATTGACGGCAAACATTGAATGGTCCAAGCAGCAGGGTAATCACTCACAATACAAAAATAAATATAATAGTAAATAAAATAGTAAATAAATAAAGAACAGGGTCTCCCTTCAAAATACAGAAACAATTGATCAATTAGTTTTAAGACATGTACATTCCAGTTTTTTTTATGAGGTTTGCAAAAGGATAACTTCACAATGTGCGCACTGAAGGTGCGCCGCAGCAGCGGAGAAAAGCTACGATAAAGTTCAAAACACCTGCAAATGCAGCGTGCATCCGACGCAACAGCGCTGTTGCCATTGGCAACTGTCCCGAAGGTTTTTGAGAAGTTATAACTGTATAAACATGTTATTTGCGATAAAAAGCCACTTCCGGGTGTGCGCGCGCTTTGCCGCCATGTTTTTTTTTTTTGAGAAAGTGTCTGAATTCACTTAACGCAAAGGGAGAAACGGAGATTGTAGCCCTTACCCTTCCCCTTTGAATTTCTTCTAAATGGACCAGCACATACGGTCTCGTGAACGCGCAAAACGGAGGCGGAGGGGTAAGGGGAAGGGCTACAGAGGAGAATTGAGATGCACAAGGGTCACTGAGCTTACCAAGCCAATTTTGAGTAAAATAATATTTAGTTCTCAAGGTTTTGAAATCAGTAAAATGACAACAGTGTCCAAATGTATGCACCAGCCTAATTTTGTTTATAGAATTTACACAAAGTGTGCAATAATTGTTTAAACTTCGTTTCACTTCTCAAACATCACTGTGTTCGTCTCCTATGCGATATATTTCACAGATTTTTTTTTGTCCTAAGAACTAATGATTATTTAGTGATTCTGTGATGGAATCCATGATTCAGGCTCATTTTTACCTTACTTGGAGAGGGAGATGGAGTCCCTGCTACAGAGAAACACATTCCAACCCGTCGCAAATTTTGTAATGCCACAAGAACTGCATTGTTGAGCGTAAAAAGACTGCCAGAGAAGAGAGAAAAAAATTGATACATTTGAAGGAATTTATTTGAACTGAAATGACTTAAAGTGACTGACAAACCTGATCAAACCACGTAACGGAAATTGACTCAAAATGCTACCCTTTAAGACTGATTAAATAATCAGCGCAATAAGTAGCAGAGCGGATTTCATTTCAAAGTGAAGACTGAACGAAATTAATTTCTTCTAACTAACTTTCTTCCCAGGTCAACAAGGACAATGTGTTTATATCTTGTTGTGTATTGTACATAATGTATTTGGTAAAATTTTGCAATGTGTGTCCAGTTCAAATTTCACACGCATTATGCATATTCATAAGTGGAACATGATCTTTTGTTTTTTCATTGGCTGTTCATCTTGCCTACACATGCCTCAGATACAAAAGGGGGAGATAGCACAGACCAGAGAGAACACCTCATCAACACGACATCTTGGCTTGGCGACCCTGTCTCCCATGTCGTAAGATGCACCTCATAACAGAGTTGGCTCCAAACCTTATTGAAGTCCATCATAGCCTCAAACACTCACTTTTAGGCTAATTCAGAAACATTTAGCTCTGTTAATTCACTATCTGGACATTTGTGTTTGTTTCCACTGATGCATTTCAACCATAATTGTATGATATCAGAATTCCATTCTATTAATTTATTGAGTATTCTTCTGCATTTCAACATCTCTATGCCGACTGTTGATTTCCAGCAAATAAAACCTCCATAAACCACAGCTTGCTTTGGTAATGTGTTTACTTTTAACAGTAAGAGTCACTGGAATCAAAAATAATTTACTTACTTCAGTTCAAAACGCGGAGCTTAGCCTTTTGTCATTCTTTTATTTTGTTTGATGCTATCAAATTGGTGCCCCGAATTATTCTTCAGGCTAATCTACCAACCTATTAAATTAATTAATTAAAATATTAATTAATTGATTAATTTAATTCTAATATGCTACATTTATAAAGGAACATCATAAAAATGAACTTCCCATTCCACTTGTATACAATTTAAAGAAACAAATTATAGCTTTGTGGAGCAAGAAAAAAGGGTTGCTCAGGGCCACTGGTAGCACCATGTTTTCCTGTCAACTCCCACTGATCCCAGTTAAATCCCAATCCTGTCCCAAATACACCTCTGTTACATCCACAAAGGGTGTGCCATTTAGACTGAGCTCCTGTGAAGCGTCAGATCCCTTTTCCAATACCAGGGCCAAATCTTGCTGCTTTCATTAGGGACTCCTATGGCTTGACCACAGCTGGGGTTTTTAATGTGTTGTGGTGACACAAACAGGATTATTTGAAATTCAAAGCTCAAAAACTGCAGGAGTAATTGGTGTTTTGCCACTGATCATGTTTCTTCACTTGACGGGGCACGCTGTTGCAGAACATGAAGAAAGGTTAAAATCTGTGATGTTGTAGTTATTTCTGCATCTTAAAAAATGTTTATTCTTTTAACCAGCAATTTATTTCCATTAATGTGTCTTTCGCATCTTATCAAAAAGCCCTGCAACTCCTTCATGCAAACCAATTCAAATAAGTGTCTCTATTTGTTTGCCCCTGCTCCTGAAGCAGTCTTGCTTCTTGTTACAAAAGCTGAGACACAGAGGAAAATACAGATGAAAGAAAGAAGTGCTGTGAAAGGATGCTTACTTGAGCTGCCCTAATGAATGCTTTTTTCCCTCGTCCTTACTCCCAAACAGATCTTCTCCGAGAAAATATATGCATTAAACTGACATAATGCATCGCTTTTGTATCAGGTTAATGTATGTTGCATTGGAAACATTGTTACAGTTTGCATACCGAGAAAACATGGGGATGGAGAATGCTGTTCTGTTTATGCTTCACCGGGTCCTATCATTTCTGGATTGCTGTGGGGGATACGTGAGGTTGATGTTTTTTTGATTTCTCAAGTACATTCAACACTATCCAGCCTCAGATTCTAAGAAAACTTGAGAATCAAGGTGTTGAGTCTGCTTTTGCAGTACCAGGGACTGTAAATACCAGCATCGGAGCGCCCCAGGGAACTGTGCTATCCCCTTTTCTATTTACCCTCTACACATCTGACTTGTACACGAATCACATTCATGCCACATACAGAAGTATTCAGATGACACTGCTGTAGTGGTCTGTGTGAGGGGAGGGGATGAAGGGAAGTACAGGAGGGTCATCTCAGACTTTTCAGACTGTAGCAGGGAAAATGGACTCCTCCTGAACACATCTAAAACCAAGGAGATGATTGTGGACTTTAGGAGGTACGAGACACAACATCTACCTTTGATTATTGAGGGGGAGGGCATACCAACACTGCTTACAAGAAAGGACAGAGCAGACTCTTCTTTCTGAGGAAGCTTAAAACTTCTGATGTTTGCAATGAGAGGATCAACCTTTTTTATTGGTCAACTGTAGCCAGCGCTGTGTTTTTTGCTGTTGTCTATTGGGACAACTTCATTACTTGGGCATGAACCGGGGTGAAGGAGAGACGCGTGGACTTTCTCATGGAACTGGTCCATGAGCTTGCTCAGTCGCATGTGGGAGCCAAGAAGACACACACACAAAAAACCTTCTTCGCCAACAACTTCCTCACCCTGGCGAAAGGAAATTTTCTTATTTTTACTTTAGAGATTTTATTATTTATCTTACATGTTGTATGTTGCACAGATGTACCGCAAAATGTTCCTAGTTTGTGAACTCCTCACTGACATTGGCAACAAAGCGAATTCTGATTCTGATTCTCCCCTTTAAGGGAAAGGCGGAGGGGTATCTCTCGCCATTTGAATTGACCTCACCCCTTCGCCTTCATGTGTGTGTGTGGGGGAATGGAGTGTGAGGCTCTGCTTACAAACACACATGTTCCAGAGTTTGCAAAACAAAAGAAAGGAGGCTTCTAACCTACAGATTTATTATCAGAGCTATTAATGAGATTATCCTCTGTCCTGATTTTCTCCAGTGTGAAATATAAACGTATCTTATCGTAGTGTTCATTTATGTGTCGTTTCATTAGTAAAAAAAAAAAAAAAAGAATTAAATTAAAGATATAAGTACAGTAATATGCTTTTCCTTATTATTTTCTCGACTCTGAAAGCTCTGAAAACTACAATTAAGATAATAATGATAAGGAAAAGCATACATTTTTTTTACATTTTTTATTGAAAAATATCCATAGCAAACAAACAAAATGGCATTACAATAGACTGCAAACATTGAATGGTCCAAGCAGCAGAATAATCACCCACAATACAAAAATAAATATAATAGTAAATAAATAAACAAGGGGGTCTCCAATCAAAAAACAAACAATTGACTAGTTTCAAGACACTTCACATTCCAGTTTAAGAGATTTTCAAAAGGATAACATTACACTTTGAAATGAATATATAAAATATAAAAAAATATATATATCCTAATTTTAGCGCATGTGTGTGTGCACTGAAAGTGGGCCTCAGCAACGGAGAAAACTTACAATAATGTTCAAAACCACAACATACGCAGCGTGCAGCCCACGCATTAAAGCTCTTGCCATAGGCAACTGTCCTGAAGGTTTTGGGAGGTTATAACTGTATAAACATAGCCTGGGCATGCCCATCCCGCTCCTCCCACTGCATTTAATTTCTCTCTGAGTCGTGGTCTGGCAAGGAAGCTAGCATGCTAAAGGCTAGCATACAAATTGTCCGGTAACCAACCACAGAGCAGGGATGGACAAGCCGATGACTTGTACTCTCTGAGCTTGTAGTTTTTTAATGCTTCTGTATCTAAGATGACAGCGGACACGAAGCTCTTTCATTGTAGCTTTAGACCGTGTTTTAAAAAATAAATAAATAAGCCGTGTTCATCCTCGTCTAATTTCCGTCGCGCTGCAAACGTCATCAGGTAATGCGGATGTGGGTGGCTAATAGTGCGTTCCAGGCAACTCGGAACTAGGAAACTTCCAACAGAGAAAAACGGGGGAGAATTCAGACGCAGCCTAAAATAACATAAATAATAAAATAATAACATTTCACATTAATTTTCCCAGATGTGATTTGTTTTGTTTTTTTACACATATCGCCAAATATATTGTATTGTGATTTTTTTTTCATTTATATCGTGATATAATTTTAGACTCATACCACTCTGCCCTAATTTGGACATAACAATGATTGGTATGCATAGAAGAAAAAGAACACAGCATTCTAATAAAAAACACTTGTTGCCCACAATAAAATGAGGTTGTGGTTCCATCACGCTGTGGAGCTGTGTGGCCATTGCAGATGCTTGTTAAAGCTGGGGGTCAAATGGATTCCAGTCAATATCAACAGATTTTTGAGAACAAGAATCAGTGACAAACTTGAAGTTGCGCCAAGACACCGGCCCTAAACACTGTTCAAAAATCGCTAAGGCATTCACACAGAGGAACAAGTACAACGTTTGGAATGGTCATCTCAGTCCTAGACCTGAATATTATTGAAAATCTGTGGTGCGATTTAAAGCGGGCTGTCCATGCTTGGAAACCATCAAATCTCTATGTTTGTCTGCTATATAATACATTAAACTGATAAAAAGCTGATCCAAACAACCAATGATGGATAAAGAAAAACCAAGGGTGGAGTGCCGAAACTTTGTCATACCAATGTGCAGAGTAATGGTAATGATATAATTGGCGATATAAATGAAAAATAAAACAAACGTCAATCACAGCTGGGGATATTAATGTAAAAACAGTTTAATAATTTACTAATCTAAATTTACATTAATCTATGGGTTACTGCCATCTGGAAGATAACAAAAGATAAGATAAAACACAATTGTGGCCATAACTACTTTGCCAACAGTGGGCACTTGAATGCCTACCTACCTTTGGATTTTACATGCGTTTTGGAGACTGGGAAAGGCTCATAACTAATAAAAAACACATTTATGACACTGACAGCAAAGTCACTAAAACATTTAGCATTTTCAAATCCTCCCCTCACACCTCCTTGACCATGGTGCAGTTGAAACCAAACGCACGGTTACGCATACGCAAGAATCAGAAATCGATTAACTCGACTTGAGACTTACATGAGATTGCAATGAAGAATGGTATGAAAGGGATATTCTTCGCCTTTAACTACTTCTGCATCATTGTTTTCTTTGCTGTGTTGTTAGCTCCATCCAAGACGAAAATCCAGGGGCCCTCTCCTTGCAAAGATGATCTCCTCACATTATAAAGGAGCTTCAGTCATTTAATTTTAGTTTTTAAGCGCCTGCTGCTAAAGCCTCCACATGATATATAGTGCTCTGAGTGAAGCTAAGCGTAGCATTAGCTGCAATCTCCGTCCCTCTGTGCCTGCTCCTGACCCCAGTCAAAATCAGATGTAGTGCGCATGCAAATTATATCGTCTCTACAACGATATTAAAATGGTTCCCTGGTGTCCAAAAGATATACTTGTATAACTGTGTACAATACGATATGGCCCAGCCCTACTGCATGGCAAAGAATGGTAGCAACAAGACATGTTGTGAAACTTTGCACAGATCAAATAACAAGTCAACATCTGTGTGATGAATGTAACACAACCTGCTGAGAACAGTGCCATAATGATAAAACTCATGAGAAAAGCAATTAGGCTCTGAATGTGCTGAAACATCTGGGTATAGTTGGACGTTGGTAACAAATGGAAAAAAGGATTTCTTAGCTTTTCAGAGATAACAAGGCTTTGCCACATTTTTAGTCCTTATTATCTCAGAATTACACCAAACAACCTTGTCCGTAAAATGAAAAATAGCAAAACTAGCCAGTCTTCAGCAAATATGTTATTCTTGCAATATTTAGTTTGTAAAGTATAACTTCAGGCAATTCACTGTAAAGTCAGTCTCTTGTTTCTCTTCCACAACCAATCCATTTCACACTTTACAACACATAAAGATCACATGGTGGATGAAAAAAAAAAAGTCATAAAGTTGAACAAGAAATTAACGTGTAGGAGGTAGGACTGCTGATGGCCGCAATGTTAATGAGTAGCCACACAGTAATTAAACAGGATGAGGCTTACACAAATTGTATGGTATTACCCCAGTGAATGAGAGTGTCGTGTCTCGAAGCCTTCGAGTTGGGGATAAGTCTCCCACTGTTGTCTCAGCCTACGGGCCTCACAACAGTGCAGAGTACACGGCCTTCTTGAAGTCCCTGGGAGGGGTACAAGAGAGTGCTCCGGCCGCGGACTTCATTGTTCTCTTGGGGGACTTCAACCCTCACCTGGGTGACAGTGAGATCTGGAGGGGGGTGATCGGGAAGAACGGCATGTTCGAACACAAGGGTGTCCATAAGTGCATGTGGCACCACTTAGTCGGAGGTCGATAATCGACTTTTTAATCATCTGGTGGTAAGCTCGATCTGCTGGCAGGGGAGGAAGCCAGTCAGACCCAAGGATATCATGAGAGACTGTTGGGAACGCCCGGCGGAACCTGCTGTGAGCCGGTCATGGATGTTGGAAGTATTCTGTCAAGCTGAAGGGGTATTACTTGGGATTGTAGGCCTGTGGGACTCCTGAGGCAGCTGAAAGGTACAAGCAGGCCGAGCACGCTGCAACTCGTGCATTCGCAAAGGCAAAAAACTATCACTAATTCTCAAAAAAAATCTGGTAATCAGTCTGCCTCATCAGTAGGGGAAGGTAGAGCTTCAATATCACAGTTTACAGTGCGGGTGGGGAGCTGCCAATCTCAATTGGGGATATTGTCAGATGGTGGAAGGAATACTTTGAGGATCTCCTCAATCCTGCCGTCAAGCCTTCTGATGAGGAAGCAGAGACTGGGAACTCAGAGGGGGACCTTTCCATTACTCAGGCAGTCGAGTACAGTGCCTCTGGATTGGCAGACCAGGGTGGTGGTCCCTCTATTTAAGAAGGAGGATCGGAGGGTGTGTGCCAACTACAGGGGGATTACACTCCTCAGCCTCCCCTGTAAGGTCTATTCCAGGGTACTAGAGAGGAGAATTCGACCGATAGGTGAGCCTCGGATTCAGGAGGAGCAGTGTGGGGTTTTCGTCCCAGTCGTGGAACACTGGACCAGCTCTATACCCTCCATCTAGTGCTTGACGGTTCATTAGAGTACACCCAACCAGTCCATATATGCTTTGTGGATTTGAAGAAGACGTTCAACAGAGTTCCTCGTAGTTGAATGTGTCTGTGTTCTAGTACAAGATCGGGGGCCCTTTGCTAAGGGCTGTCTGCTCCCTGTACGACAAGCCGCAGCAGGAGCCTGGTTCGCATTGCTGGCCAGACCTGTTCCCCGTGCATATTGGTCTCTACCAAGGCTGCCATTGGTCATAGGTTTTGATCATCGCTTTTATGGACAGAATATCTAGGCGCAGTCAGGGGCTGGAGGGGGTCTGGTTTGGGGACCAACCTGTTGGCAGATGTTGTTCTTGGCTTCATCGAATCAGGACCTTCAGCGTGCTTTGGAACGGTCAATTTACCGGACGATCTACGTTTCTACTCTCACCTATGGTCACGAGATCTGGGTAGTGACTAAAAAAATGAAATCTGATACAAGATGATGCAAGTGGTGGAAATGAGATTCCTTCGCAGGGTCGCTGGGCGCACCCTTAGAGATGGGATGAGGAGCTCAGCCATCCAGGAGGAGTTCTGAGTAGAACCGCTGCTCCTTCACATCAAGGGGAGCGTGCTGAGGTGACTTGGCCACCTACTACGGATGCCGCTGGGTCACCTCCCTCTGAAGGTGTACCAGGCATGTCCAATCGGGAGGAGGCAGGATAAAATGAAATAAAATGGATGGATATTATTTAGCTTCAAATCAATTGTTTTTGAATTATAGCGGTCTTGATCAATCCAAAATATAAGTAAACTATACCTGAATGCTTATTAACAAATACAATTTTTCAAAAAAAAATTAAAACACACCTGCCAGCAACTGTGGACCCAGGGTTCACCAATGGAATGCAAATGAACAAAGTACATCTATAAAGTTACATAAAGTACACTACAGTATAAGCTCTCTTCAATGTCATCGATCCTATTTGCATTGAATACTAAATTTTTTAGAAAATAGCATGCGAATCTAAATAAATTCCTTTACAAAGAGTACAAAACCAATTTCCACACAGGTGCATTCTGCAACTTGACAGCAAGCAAAAAATATTATTGTGGCCACGCCCTCTGACGCACCGGAAGTCGGCCATCTTGGATTGAAGGTTCAAAAAAGCCAATCAGACCCCTATCCTAAATTGTTTCGTGTTGCCATGACAACGACCAAAAGCCCCCATGTTATTCCAATGAGAGAGGCCCAAAAAACTCCCATTA
>JAADKR020361299.1:0-15348 GCA_011763505.2 Lythrypnus dalli | reverse complement strand
CCTCTGACGTAGGCCTCCGACTTCCGGGTCTCCGAAAAAGGAGCAATTTGATTGGCCCGGCCCAGCTTCTGTTTTTTTCTGTTTTTTTCTGTCTATGGCCGCTAGACCCAACAATGGCAGGCAAAAACTATTTGCTGTCGTTAGCCTAGTTGCTAGGCTATAGCTTTATGAGAACTCACGTTGCACAGCTCATCTCCATGGTAACAAGCAGCCATATTGAAAATATTGCACCACTTTCAATGGACTTGAAAGTTGGCAGAAACTAAACAATATCTGTCTATTAAAGTTAAAAATTACACAATTAAACCAAATTGCCTTTTGTCCAGCAACTCTTCATACGCACGGAAAGTTTCAAACAATTTCCATTTTACATGCAAGCTGACAATTTTGAGCACAGACCTGTGTAATTGTTGTTGTCTTTCTCCCACAATAAAAAAATGAGAAAGGCAGGAGAGATGAGCACTTAGTTACTTCGAGAGTTCAGCTTAGGTGCAGTTTTATGTTCTTTAACATTGTAACCACTTTTCAAGATTGTGGGGAGTGCCGGTTTTTGTGATGTAATTTAAACAACCTATTGCTATTAAGTATTATTGCTTGTAAAACTTTATTTTTGGGAAATCAATTGTGTAAATATTCAATGCAACGCCTGCACACCCCTAAAGGTCCCCATATACTGCTGTTTGACTTTCTAATTTCCGACTTCGACTCTGCTTTGTAGGTGTTTGATGACGAGGGGAACGATGTCACTCCCCTGCCCCTCCACCAGGGGGAGGGTTGTGCAGGGTACTCTAAGGGCAGTCGGTCCTTCCTGGATGAAATCTCAGCTGGATTCAGCTTGGACCAGATGACTACAACAGGCAGCAGCTTTAGTCTGCCGTTCTCCAGGTAACATACATTATGGCATACACATTTTGCCTATTTTTTGGTGATTAATAGTTTGATTTTAGAGGAAATAGATGATATGACATTTGGTTTTCTCTTATTATTCACGTGAGGGTGATCACTCTTGGTCTGGCCTCAAAACTATTTGAAATTTCGTTGTTTTGTTTTTTTATCAGGTCTATTTTGAGCAGCAGTAAATTCTCCAGTCAGTCATCCATCGATTCAGTCAATCTGGAAACAGAGGAGGGCTTCCACAAACGCGATCTGCCTCTCCGCATCCCAGGTCTGAACCTACACATTTCAAAGGACAGAAGAGTACTCTTACACTGCATCACCCTATTATCTCTTTTATTTTTACTCTTTTTGGGCCTGCTTTCAACTGGGAACAAAGAACTTTATACTATTAATTTAATTGTTACATTTTTTTACTACTTTACTTGTTTTATTACTACTTCTAATACTTGTTCTTCATCTTCGCTCAGTGCCACCTACAGATTTCTTATTTATTAATTTCCATTTATCGACATCTAGTACCTAACCAGGTTTATTGAGGGGTTTACCCCCCAAAAAACAAGACAAATTTGGAATTTATATAGAAAGTATTCAAAGGAAATATAAAATCACTTTTTGTCTAATATAAATATGACGGTAAAATAAACCCCTACATTTTACACCTAGCCCCATAATTCTGCTTTTTATTTTGGTGTGAAAAAAGGAGATAATAGAAAAAACATGTTATACATGTGCTTACAACGTCAGTAATCTTCAATAAATGATTCAAAGGGGTATCTCTCAATGCATGTTTTGTTGTTCTATTCACCCGTATTGTGTCGCCATGACTAAATGTGTCTTTTTTGTCACATATTTCCAGATCCTCAGGTTAAGAAGCCTCCAGTGAAAGAGGAGGTGACAGAGCAAAGCCTGGACATACAGATTGACGTTTACCTTTCCGAGACAGACACTGTGTCCCTGCTGGACCTGCCCTGTAGACTAGTGTCCACAGACGCCGACAACGCACAGGCCGTCACGTGAGGAAACCGCTCGCTGGAGCTTTATGTGAAAAATGTACACAGTTTTCATGTCACATCCTCATTGGTCAAACACCAGGAAGTGCATGGTAATGACTGCTTGTAAGGCGAACAGGTTCATGTTCTTGCACTTTTTCACATATTCACATTAGAAAATAACCCTAAAAACTACAGACTAATCATCAGGGTTAATGTTTTTGTTTTTTCTGTTTTTTTGTTTGTTTTTTTTTAGATCAGTATTTATGTCAATTGGAGATTATAGCTGATGCAAACATTCGCTCTAAAAATAAACATTGTGAAACTCAGTTCACCAACCTCAACAATCTTAACAAACTAAGTCTTACAACCAATGCCAATTTTATTAAAACCTCCTTACACAGTAAAGTAATAAACAACTTTTGTCAGGCTAATAGTTAATTTCACGCTGATCAAATAATTACCCAAATTGGGGAGTGACAACTTGTGCACTGAAAAAGAAAGAAAGTGACACAGAGCCTTGTGTGGACCACATTTGTAGTTTATCCATATTGTAATTTTCTGGAGTTGTACAGCATTAAAAAACATCTCTACTAGTGTTTATGTGGCGATTATATTTTCAGTGTGTCATTACTGTTACTGACCTTCAAGTGATGTCAATGAAAACTGTCATTGAATATTTTACAACACACTTTGTGTTTCCAGGGAGAGAAATAAGAAGTACATTGAGATCTGCAAAAACAGAGTTGGAAATGAGAAATACATAGATCGCTATGTGCAGACGCTGGACCCTCCGTCCAAACACAAACTGGTTCTGACCGACAGTGTCACCGCGGCCGACGCAGGTAATGAGGGAAAACCAGGAATGAGGGAAAATTGGAAAGTTATTGTTCATAGGCTGCACAAGTACAGTGTAGTACAAAATTATTGTTAGCACAATACTATGTGCCGCAATGTCTATATCAAAGTCACAAGACAATGTCTGAGACAATTACTGAGCTCTTCCATCTGACTGACATGTTTTGGACAACTTAGCCTATAACCGAACATTGAGGAATTAATTAATGTGCACAAGTTCATGAGTTTCCCCTATTAGTTCTTGCTTTAGGGCGAGATCTTCCGCCCGGCGCAAAAGTGGCGAAGGTCATAAATGCGTCTTCGGACGCAGGTCTTTGGACGCAAGTTTCCCCCATGCCCCAGTGCCCTGCCCAGACCTGAGGGGGCGTCACTCAAACCAAAAGAGGCAGAGTGAAGTGTGTGAGTACATGGATAGTGCGCCCGGACAGTGCGCATGGACAGTGCTCTTTCATCCCAGTGTCAGCGCAGGTCCATAAACATAAAGCCTGTGGTGTCCAGTGAAAGTGGAGAAAGACTGTAATTACTCAGTGAAAGTGCAAGAGGCTGCAGGCTGCGGAGCGGCGTGCAAAAGGGCGCAGGCTCTGGTCGGGTCGGACTCATGTGTCTGGAAATAGTTCAGGTCTGGGTCAGTGTTTTTTTTTTCCCGTAATCTTCTTCTGCCGAATGGCTTACGACTAATAACCAGTCAGTGCTGCTCTTTGGTTGGACAATTGTGTATTCTTCCTCCAGCCCCTCTATAGCAATGTCCAGCCCCATAACAGCCCACTCATGTGCGCCAAGACTGAAGCAAGAGCGCCTGTGTCTTGTGTCTGCGCCAACGCTCTGCGTCTGCGCCAAAGACCGTCAAGATCCAGCCCTTAGTAATTCTTGTTTGACATGATTTGCTAACAAACTGCTTATGATGCTGTTTAAATTTAATGGAACGTTCTGTGCTGAAATAGTTTAGGAAAATATATCCATCATATAGTTATTGTAGTATTTCAGACTTTCAGAATTACTTATTTTTTCGTATTCTGCAGTCCTAGTAGAAAATACACTTCAGGGCCTAATTTCTAAAAAGAGACACAGTGTCAATGAAGGAAGCAGTTGAGGAGTGCAGTGTTTACCAACTGAATATTATTTTCAAAGACATGCTATTAAAGCCACACTGCAAGTCACATACTGAAGTGACTTTTGAAATATTTTTTATACATGTTATCATGTTCCATTGTCATCAAGAAAAGTAGATGTGTTTATATTTTACAAATAAACATGGTCCTTCTTAGGTTGAAGCCTGTTTTGTTCTGATCCATCTGCTGTCTCCGCAGGTACATTTGTGTCCACTTGGGAGATGTTTGACACACTGTCGACTCCGCAGCAGGACGGGCCGGTCAAAGTGGTGAAGCAGCAGGAGCAGGTGGAGGGGAGAGATGACCCCCTGACCTCCAGGGAACAGAGCACCTCGCTGGGCAGCACCAGTGGGACAGGTAACACTGCTCGACAACCCACAGTGTCAAACATTTCATTCAGTAGATGGAATAAAATGCAAATTAATTGCATGTGTTTATATTGGTGAAAATGAAGTAAATAAACAGGTGTCTTTACTGAAGGGTGTAAGTAACAGTACATCTCATTGCTGTAAGTGGCCTCGCCTGAATCATAACTTTGCTGGGAGCTGAAAATCAGCAGCTCTTTTCCTGAAGGGACTAAATCATTGCGTGATGTGGCTATGCTAATTCTGCTGAACTGAAGTTGTGAGCGCCAGAACTTCCTTTTCCTGTTAATTTCCTATTAAAATTTGCATAGACATGTTCGAATAATCATATTTTCTAAATATTCTGAGGTGAACAGTGAGTTCCTGATAGTTGATCACTTGATGAAGGATGTAAATAGTTCATCAGCAGAGACGTCTTTGTTTATAATGGTTGGAGAGTTTGTCTTAATTAATTTGATGAATAATATACTTTCAAACGGTGTCGCGAAGATGTAGCTTTGTGTTGCAACATGAATTCCCGTAAGATTTGTGAAAACATTCTAATCTCCAACGCTGTGATTAAACACTCAGTATTTCAGACCAATCACATGGTAATAATGCTGTGACTATGCAGGTTTTACATAGCAACAACTGCTATTGATATTAAGTATCAACACTGAGACGATGGACAAACAAAAGATGCTGCTGCAGATTTCCAAACACGGGCAACCTTTAATAAACTAAATATTTAGTAGCTTTAGCTTTTCAGAATCAGAAGTTTTGTAGCTTTGTAGTTTTGCTGCTGTTTGAGACTTGGCTGTGATTGACTTATTCAAGATTCGATTGTCAATCGATGTCAATCCTCTTTCTGAATGATTTAATCCATTGTCTTTACAGATGGATATTACGGCATCAATGAAATCTGCATATAAACAATGTTTTTCCAATAGTTTTTCTTTTATTTAGTTGTTTTTTGTGTTGCACTTTGTATTGCATGTTAACTTTTAGCTTCAATACAAACTCATAATTTACAAACACAGACATCTCTTCCACTGAAGTATGTACATTCTATAAGAAGCATGTAACACACTTAATGGGCATCTGTCATCTATTGTCCACCGCAAAATCTTCAGAAAATATGATTAAATGAACAAGTTTGGATCTCTGCCAATCCCTGCAGGAAATTAATAGAACAAGAAGTACTGGCACTCACAATTTTAATGGAACTAGTGTAACCACATCATGCAATGAGCTAATTCTAAAGGTTCTTGGCGTTCAAATTAAGAAATTTATGGATGGAGGATGTTCACATGCAGTAAAAATATGTAGGAAGCCACTGTGACTGCAGTGCTTTTTTAAACAAGTATGCAGGCTACACTTGCTCCTTTACCCACATTACTTTTCACTTACTGACAGTCATTTTGTGCAGCCCAGGCAAACAGAAATAGCTGTGAAACAGACCTACAACGCTGATGGTTCTATTTGCAGAAAGTGCCACGAGCTCCATGAAGGACTTGGAGATCCTGGGGCACAGTGTGAATGAGGCTGACCTGCAGGTGCTGCTGACCTCTGACAGCTTTCACAACAGTCTTCTGTTGATGGAGAGGAGCGTCGTAGCCAACATCTACCAACCCAAGCTGGCTGCATTCAGACTGCTCCCTGTCCTGCCAGGTATGAAAGAAACAAGGAGACAAATAAATGCAATATAAAGTTATATGTAATAGATAGAACGGGTATGTGTACTTTGCATTTTTAAACTCTATAAAGCATCACTGGTCCCGTTCTGAGCCTTTGTACACTGCATTTACTGCGCCGTTATTGATTTGTTGGCATGACGTTAGCTATAAACTGTGGTTTGTGTCTTGTTTTTGTCATGGGTATTTACCCTGCTCAGTGGAAGTTGCTGCAGGCAAAAAAGAACAAAGAACAAAGTTTTCTCACCAGCTGTCTTTATTTGTATTTATCCTTTCTTAACCCAGGAAAGCCCCTTTGAGATCTGCAGATGGTTTTTTCAATGGAGTCCTGGCCATAAACATTTGCAAAATATGCAAAATTGTAAAACATTAAATAGTAAAGCATTCAACACCAATAAAACAGGATTTGAGTTATAATCAGAAACAGCAATAATCTGATTATTTCATTTTACAGATTAATTTTGATGATGTGCTGAGCGCCCCATGAGTCTTCTGTTTCCCATTCCCGTACCTTCTACTCTGACGCAGATGAAAACACTGTCCCCGAATACAGCACACATCTAATAAAATATATCTTTTATCCATCATTAATATGAACTTAAGCAAGCTTTTCACTTTTGAACAATTAAGACTTGTGTAATTGGCTATTGCAACGTCAAATCAAATACTACAAATGTACAGAATTGTTAAAAAATAATATAGATATACTTGGTGCTATTTTGGCTTTTGGTGTGAGGGGAGACGCTGAATGTGTTGCTGTGCCTCAGAAAACCAGAATTCTGCTGCTTTTGTCACTCTTCAGAACATCAGGCACTGGTTTGGAGTTGGAATCTGCTGCTGGTTGTTGGTTTATATTCTTGATAATGCTTGTTAATTTGGTTCTGGTTCTTTAGTTTGAATCAGAATATAACAGTGTTTTACTGCGCCGGTTTTGAAGAGTCAATTTCTATCAGATTGTGATTCACATTTTTTTCCCTCATTTCCTTATGTACCCCACTTTTGGAGCCTCTAATGTGGGATATGTCCACTTAAAGTTGTTATGTTAATTTATTTAATATGAACTTTGCAATGACACTTATCACATGTATTGTTTTAGGTGTTATTACGGTAGTGTTTTTTTTATGTTACAATAGGTAAACAATATGTTCAAACAAGTTCAAGATGCACATTTTACATATGAGAACAGCACTGGCCCATCTTCAGCCACTGTTTTAGTTTATTTTAGTTTAATTTTAGTTTATTTGTTTTTTTTAATGGGGAGAAGGTGTGAAAACATTAACAAAATATGCTTCACACCAGATTTAGCATAAACTAGTTTCCATCTGCAGTCCTTGAGTGATTTTTAGCTCCTAGATGTTCATGTTCACACTTGGTTCATTCGTGCTCAGCCTTGTCCGTTTTTGTCCATTATTTTAACCTTGTTCAGTATTTTAACTTGAGTGTGTGGGTTGATTGATTTATGTTAAGTCTTCCATGTTTGTCCAGAATGGGGAAAGTTCCACAGTCCAGCCCTACAACAAGAGAAACTGGAATGTTCAGCTTGTTCTTAACACTGTCCCCACTGACTTAGGCTCTGGTGGTGGTCCGAGATGTCTCAAATAAAATGAAATAAAAGATTATCTATGCAGAGGCCTCCAACTGTATTTACATTTGAGCTGTTCATTGTCCAGACCCTGATGCTCCTGCAGCTCCTGCACCCACAGACCCAGAGGAGCCTCAGACACTACAGCAGCCTGAGGGCTCCGGTCCCTCCCTGGTCCACCTCTGGTCCTTCTCTTGCGCTCTCACCGAAGGACGAAGAGTCAACAGCATGGTCTGGAACAAGAGCAACCCGGTATGCCCTGAGTTCTGTGCTCAGACATGGTTTACTGATGTATTATTGATGATGAGAACTGACTTGATGCTATCGTATGCGTGATCTTCCAGGACCTGTTGGCAGTGGGTTATGGAGACTCTGAGTCCAGCACCAGTCCTGGTCTTGTCTGCTGCTGGTCCCTCAAGAACCCAACTGTAAGACATTTTAGATTGGAATTGATTCTCAAAACATTGATACAGGCTGTTTGTGTAGACTCTCCGTCGTCCAGGTAGTGGTCATAGTAGAAAAAGCTTGAATCTTCAACTGGACAGGGTTGGTTGAGTAGAGGACGTTTCGCTTAGGTGATTCCTAAATTTACCTATTTTCATGGCAGTTTTCTCTAACTTGCGAACCAAACGAAACGTCCTCTACTCAACCAACCCTGTCCAGTTGAAGATTCAAGCTTTTTCTACTATTGATACAGGCTGTTTTCACAAATGCATATAATTCCAGGCAGAGAAATGCAAATGTGCGTAATTGTCCTGCAGCTGCTGTTATATAGAGCTCGGGATTGTGTCGTCAAAACCACGTAGATTTCTGAGATTCCTGGCGCATTTCATAATGATAAACAAAATGTAAAATACTAACGTTATGGTTCACATAAAAGTATTTGGACACTATAATGTGTTAGAGGTATTTACTTGATGTGACTCAGCCGCTCAGAGTTGTTCTCTTTTTATATTGCTTAAGCTAACGTAATGTTTGCTAGTGTGCTCTAAACATGGCTTAGCTATATCAATGTTGAATTTGTAACATTTGATCCTATTCAAATATTGTGGCGCAAGCTTTTCACAGCAAATATGCCTATATGTCTATAAGTCCTTACAGTGAAGATTGGAGAGTGTAAAATTCAACAATGGTGTGGAGATCTATTGCACCAGACATGTGCAGACTGGTTAACCCTGAACTGTGTACATATATTCCTCCTGTGTGTGTATGTGTGTGTGTGTGTGTGTGTATATATATATATATATTATAGCAACTGTCATAGCAGTCTAAGATAAAAGAAGGGCTTATTTAACATCAGTAAATACAAAATGAGACAAAAAGGCTTGATTTGAGCGCTGTCTTGTTCCAGTGGCCTGAGAGAGTGGTGCACTGCGACAGCCCGGTGACGGCCCTGGACTTCTCCCTCAAAAGCCCCTGTCAGCTGGCCGTGGGCATGAGGGGCGGGACCATCCTGATCTGCAGTGTCCGCACTCACACCAGCAGCAGCACTGTGCTTGACAGCAGGTCAGACCATCAACACCATCACCACCATCACCACAGAATGGACTTTATAAAGCAAAGTCCGATATTTCGACGCCACTGGACACCTCTCGATTCAAACAGCTAATACAACTGAATCCTATCAGATGCCAAAGTGGGCAGTGATACATAACAGTGCATATGTGTTTGAAATTCTTCACAGTCACCAGACAAACTGTCAAATTGTTCGAGTTGTCATCTTTTTGGAAAACCTCTCAACAACTTTGTCCTCGAAGAAATGTACAGCTGTTTGAATCAACATAACAACATCACACCCAATTTTAGGGTTTTACACAGTTGGAAAATTTGATAGATTGAATGATTTGGGCAGCTAATGGGCTTTTTTCAAACACAAGGTACAAAGGCAACATTCATGCCAAATTTGGATAAATTTGGTAATTATAAACAAATGTGAATAGATCAACTAAAATTGTTTTTTCAAGTAAGTCCAGCATTACTTAAGGGTACACAATAGATATTTTTAGCACAAAAAACCCTGATTACCTATATGATATTCCAGCATCAATTGTCAATTGGTGACGTTCCCTCTCCATGGGAAAATTAGCCAGAAATCATAGAGCGATCATAGAGACCATTGTGATGGACAGTAAACCACACATAGCCCCTGGGTCACTAAAAGGTCAAATATTCACTAATGTCATTTTTTCCCCCGGCTAAAACGTTCCATATTGCACCTTTATATTAAAAGGTAACAATGGTACTACTAAGAAGTATTGAGCTTCTTCTGAGTATGTTTTAGTGATGTGTCTAACAAACATAACATAAAATGGAGTGAAAATTCTGATATTTCTTAATAGTACACCACAGAAATAGATGAATAATAAGTCATTTTGTAGATCATAGCGGATTGAGTAACCAAATATTTTTCTAAAGTAAGAGTTTTACTTCAAAGTAATATAATAATGGAGCATTAAGCGTAAGTGCCTTCAGGCAGCGGCTCGTCTCCTTCCACTGACTGCTCTCTTCCCGCTGGCCTCTACAAAGTGCTCAAACATTACATGAATAAACCTGTTCAGTCATCTCACTGTGCTGTGTCTCCAGAGAGTGTCCTCACAGACACGTGGTGCCAGTGCTGCAGCTGAGGTGGACTCTGCGGGAGCTCAGTCTGACAGAGGACAAGGACGAGGTGCTGGTCTCCGTGGCAACTGACGGACGCGTCTGCGAGTGGTTCATGTCCAACGGGCTGAACTGCACAGGTGCTGGACGTACAATTACAGAGTATCCCAGAAAACAACAAAACAAACTGAAACAAAACAACTGTCATAAAACACACATGGTTTTCCATACATGTAAGAGTTTCACATAGAGAGATAAAGCCTTTCATAAAATCTGTAATCTGTGTGATATACATTTTCAAAATATATAGAACAAAAGGTTTTGAAATTACAATGAGAAATCTTGAGAAGGATTGTGCAAATACACTCAACCATTTCTGGAAAAATTGTATTGTGTGCATATGTTGAGATTTCATTCAAATTTTCACTGGACTATAAAACTATTTGTAATCTTTTTAATCTTAAGTGGAGACTTTTTTTTCATTTTCAGGTTTTGAGCCAGTTTGGTCTCTGAACATATACAATTTCACCTACTCTAAACAAAAGCACTTAATCTTCACAATATGTTAAATTATTGTACTGATTCAATGTTTCTCCGTAAATATAAAAAGGAATTGTAATTTCAAGGACCATTTTTCTCAAAATGCATTTTTCTTATATATTGGCGGCAATATCTGCACTTTACAAGCTCCTACAGACTTTAGACTTTCCAATCTTGGATCTATAAATATTCTGAAGGTTATTTTCTTAGGGATGTTTCCCTTTGCAGGGTGGCTGGGCTCACCCTTAGTGATAGGGTGAGGAGCCCGGTTATTCAGGAGGAGCTCGTAGTAGAACTGCTGCTCCTTCATATTGAGAGGAGCCAGCTGAGGTGGCTCGGGGCATCAGTTCCGGATGCCACCTGGTCGCCTCCCTCGAGAGGTGTTCCATTCGCTGAAGGAAGTGTGCGTGGAGAGGAAACTATAGGCTTCCTTGCTCAGATCCCGACCCATGGATGGGTGGTTTTTTCAATACTTATTTCCTAGCCTGATTAATTGAGTTTTAAATTTCCTTATGTTGCCTCCCTATTTTTTAGGTGCGTTTTTGTTTCTAAGGTTTAATGATTATTTTAAAATGTTTAAAAAAAGAAAAGAAAGAAAAAGTAAAGTGGGTGTGTTTTTTCACTTATAGACATGATGAAGCTAAAGAGGGTAAAGAGTGCTAAAAGGAACGCTGTAGGAAACAATGAAGAGGTCAAACCAGAGACCAGCATCTTAACAGCATTTACTCCGGGACTGTGCTTTGACTTCCACCCAAAGGTATGTGTCACATTTTAGTTTACGGTGACCACTGATTTTGTCTCCACTTGGTGATGCGTGTGTGTATGTGTGTGTGTGTGTGTGTGTGTGTGTGTGTGTGTGTAGGACTCTAGCATGTATCTGGTGGGGACGTCAGAGGGCCTCATCCACAAATGCTCTTCCAACAACTCTGAGCAGTTCATGGACACCTATAAGAAACACTATGTAAGTACAATACTACATGTTAAGACTATGCTATGTATTATGCATACATACTGACACCTGAACATTTTCAATACTTATTTTAGTGTATATGTACAGAAAAAAACAA
This sequence comes from Lythrypnus dalli, assembly GCA_011763505.2. Taxonomy (NCBI): domain Eukaryota; kingdom Metazoa; phylum Chordata; class Actinopteri; order Gobiiformes; family Gobiidae; genus Lythrypnus; species Lythrypnus dalli. Next base: position 3,670 of record JAADKR020361299.1, on the reverse strand, counting down.
AACACAACAACAACAACAAAAGTTACCAGTATATTTTGACAAAGTTGTTTCTGCAGAAAGTTTTTACAGAAACCTTCAAACAACTGAATACAATATTCAAAACATCAAGATGTGTAATTGTTACAACGTGTCAATGTTCCTTCATAGAGTTGTATGGGATCTCACACACATTTTCCCTTAAAGTAGCCACTAAGATATTTCTTTTTTCCTCAGAAGTATTTATGCTATTCCAAAAAAAAAAAAAACCTTACATACAAAAAAAATGCTTACAATTACTTGGATTTGTTGATTGTTTCTATTAATTCTAGTCTAGATAAAGATAAAGAAGATGATAAAATGCTAATGCCAGTGGAACAAGCATTAATACCACTTGAAATAAGAAAAACATACTTGACTTTTAGGATAAGGTTTTTGTTCCACTTAAAACCAATTAATACAAAGACAGATAGATAGCCACAATTTCCTCTGAATACATTTTTAATGTATCATGGACCCACCACCTGCGAGAGGAGCCATAAGGGGCCGGTGTGTTGTGTGTAACGGGCAGCTTGGACTGCCCCCGCGACCCGGAAACCGACAAAGCGGAAAAAAACGAAACAAAACGAAACAAAACATTTTTAATGACAATGATAATGATAATGATCTTTATTAATATAGTGTGTTTCACAGACACGGACGTCATACAAAGCGCTTTAGTGGGTTATGTTGCGCTGAAAGTCCAGAATGTTAACATAATAAACATTTGTTCCCTGTAAAGCAGTGTGTTTACACTGCTTTACATAGAATTATCATTATGCAATTTTATTATTTATTGGTTCAAGCTACAGGTGAAGTTTTAAAGTTATATCTAGTTTTATTGCTCTATTTAGTTGAAATGTCTCCACATAGATAAGACCATTGTTTTGATGTGTTTTCTCCTGCATAAACCAAGAAAGCACAATCTGAATGTGTCTCTTGTCCCCCTTCGTCAGGGTGCAGTGCTCAGGGTGTCCTGGAGTCCTCTATGTCCTGACATCTTCCTGAGCTGCTCCTCAGACTGGACCGTGCAGCTGTGGAAACATGACCGCTTCAGGCCTGCTTTGAGATTCACCTCCGCACAGACGGCCGCCCTGGATGTCCAGTGGTCTCCCAAGACGGCCACTGTGTTCGGGGTCATCAACGAAGCCCAGCTGGAGATATGGGACCTCCAGCGCAGCACGTGAGTGGAGCTCAAACATCGGGGATCAATGCCATTTCAACCGATAGACTCAGGCAGAAACAGAAAGAGATTAGAACCATTATTTAATATTGAGTATTTGGTGCTCGAGCCCCGGCGGAAGACATGCATGCCGTAAACTTAACTCCAGACTTAAAGAAAAGGCTGCATGATTAACCTTCATCCAATCAAAATGGAGGTTTTAACTTCTGCGGTAACCTGCATAAACACGAGGTTTGAGTGATAAACACGTTCACCTCTCAGACTTACTGAGCCTGTGGCAACAGTAGAGCAGGTCGACTCATGACCAGAAGGTTGACGGTTCGTATCCTGCTCACGCAAATACAGACCTTCGTTGTTTCCTTGAGCAAGACACTTGTCTGCTTGTCTACAATAGTAGTTACCATCACCGAGTGTGGAGTGAATGAATAATGTCGACAGTGTGGTGCTTTGAGAAACAGGGGAAAAGGTTTGTAAAGCGCGTTACAAGTGAAGTGTAAGCCATTATTATTATTAAACAAGTCCACATGTGTCTTACAACCAGCTGGTCGAGGGTGGGTTCACAAATGATCATTTAATTGAGGAGTGGATGCAAATTGCTCAAAAAAGCCTCTGCTCATTATCCCCGTATGTTTCACTGTATTAAGCAACATTCATTTGCAGCAGGTTCAGCAGGTTTTTGACGTAGACATGAGGCGGATTTTCATAAAACAAACGACGCATTGTAGCTTCAGAGAGTGCTCTTTAGCTCATAGCCTATTATTACTGTTTCTCTGTTTATGAGTTAGCTTTACCTGACGTTCGTTCTCCACGAGTCAGAACAACAGGAGAAAGAGAAAAAGAGAGAATGTGAAGAGCTGAAGCATGCCAGGCCTGTTCATTTGAGAATGAATAAAACTAAAGATGTTTTTCTGACAACTCCTTAAAATGTCTCTTGCATATTTGCATCTTGTTGCTACATTAAAGCTGAAATGCAATGGACGAGTACCACGATGTAACATCAGTTTTATTTTTATGCAGTTAAATGTTCAGCTGCATGAAAATAAAACATACATATTTATAAAGTATAAAAATTGCAAATCAAATCTCAATTGTAATATCTGTCAGAAAAATTGCAATTACATTTTTGGTCAAAATCATGCAGCCCTACTTAGAGAGTGCATTCTCCTAAACTAACCATGCTTATTTCAGATTTGAAGTCATGTCTCCATATAAATACAATTGAGTTTAATACGTCCTGTTTATGAGTGGAATATAAAGCCATAACATTTCAATTTTCTTTTCATTTGAATGGTGACAATACTGTTTTATTTTAGGCCTATGCATTGTTTATAATTAATTGTTGGACTCCAGAGAGAATAGTGACAGATTGACTGCATTAATGGGAATCCTGTCAATGAACATAAATGTACTACACATCTTGTAGCATAATGACCATGTTTAGTAAATAGCAAACTCTTGAACAGTGTTCCCATGAATAAATGCCACTAGAGGGCGCAATCTGGTGCTCAGTTGAAAACTATGCAAGAACCATCTAAATTTGAGTTGTTTTGACTAGTGAGGATTTATACTTCTATTGACTTGTTCAGGGATATTTCAGTTTTTTTTTGACACGTTGCTTCTTATTTAAGGTAACTTATTTGCCAATGTGGAAAGAAAATGACATTGGTCCTATGGTCAATACTACTTATAAGAATTCTAATATTTTCAGTTCAAGTCTTTTAAAGTGTGTGTGTGTGTGTGTGTGTGTGTGTGTGTGTGTGTGTGTTTCAGGTTGGACCCCTTGTTGGTGCACGAGGCCCCTCCCACGGCGAGCCTGACCTCCCTGCTCTTCACCTCCCACACGGACTGTGCTCTGGTGGGACACAGCACCGGCCAAGTGTCCGTGTACCTGCTCCACAATGTCTACAGCTCAAAAGGAGCACAGGTAACTTCTGCTTTGAGAAGTGTTACATTTTGCTCAGTACTGTGTTACTTTGTTATAGAGTGAATGTGCTAAAATACTCCTGCTTTACCAATAATTCAGGCCAGGCACTGTAGGTTTATAGGGTTTTTTTTTTATGTAGACATATCAATTTGAAACTTTTGTTGACCGAATATGAGAAACAATGTATTGCAATTGTTTTTATATCAAAATAAGCCTAAAAATGCCCAAAACTGCCGATATTTTCAGTGATCTTGTTTAGTTTTAAAATAAGCTATTTATGAGTGGAAAAACCAGTAACATTTCCAAATTTGCTTAGTATTTTGAAATGTAAAACTCAATAAATCAGGCTAGGAGTATTAAAAAATCCCTCTGAGAAATAAAACAACATAAAAATATTCTTAAGTGCAAGTCTGGGAAATCTGAAATCTGCAGATACAGTTGCAAGAAAAAGTATGTGAACCCTTTGGGATTTGACCTCAAGAGAAAAATTCACACCAGACATCCCAAGAATATTGCTGAACTGAAACAGTTTTGTCAAGAGGAATGGT